>CM074956.1:23654806-23666304 GCA_037577455.1 Pangasius macronema
ACCCTGCGTAACACACCCTCTATAACACACCCTGCGTAACACACCCTCTATAACACACCCTGCGTAACACACCCTCTATAACACACCCTGCGTAACACACCCTCTATAACACACCCTGCGTAACACACGCACTGTAACACACCCTGCGTAGCACACCCTGCGTAACACACTCTCTGTATTACTGTATATCTTTTCTGTAACTTTTTCAATGTCCAAATATTTATGGACTTGACTGTAGGTGTAGCTTAGTGACATTAATTAATTAATAATTATAATTTTTTTCTATTAATGCTGTCTATAAGAAGCGACAGAACAATAAAAAGGCTTTCACTGAGAAAAACTTGTTCAAAGCAGAGTCTCCCTCTCTCTCCATCTCTCTCTCCCTCTCTCTCCATCTCTCTCCATCTCTCTCTCTCTCTCTCTCTCTCCCTCCATCTCTCTCTCTCCCTCTCTCTCCATCTCTCTCTCCCTCTCTCTCCATCTCTCTCTCCCTCTCTCTCCATCTCTCTCCATCTCTCTCTCTCTCTCTCTCTCAAGCTACACATGCTACTCCTGAGATGCCAGTGATCCTGACCCCTTCTGCTCTCTGGACCTGCCTGATCCATCGCTGCCGCTGGGGCAGGGATTCGGCTTCCTCCCCGTGTGAATGCTCTGGTGTCGGGGCAGATTACTCTGTCGAGTAAAGTTGATTCCACACTGCGAGCAGTGACGTGGTCTCTCTCCTGTGTGGATGTGCTGGTGTAGTTTGAGATGAGACTGTCGGGTAAAACTCTCACCACACTGCGAGCAGTGACTTGGTTTCTCCTCCATGTGGATGCGCTGGTGTTGCTTAAGATAACTCTGTCTGAGCATAGATGGATTTCTTTCCGCTTTTATCCATGTGAGGTGTTAGAGCTGAGATGATTTGAGGACATTTGCTGTTTATTGGAGCATCTTTTGGCTTTTCGATGATTCATTTCTCCTGATTTCTGCAGTCTCTCGTATTCCTCAGAGTGGCATCTCCATGTGTTTGTGGAGATAAATTCTAGCTGTAGCAGAGTGAACACAAGGTGCAGGAGCAGACCTACAATGGAGCGTTGTTCATTTCTATAACTGAAACCAGATGTGAAATGATGGCATTCTGTAGTTAGAAGCTGTTTGAGGTAAATAATGATATTGGATATTCTGCATGTGGCTGCCATCACTTTATATCATTCTGACATGGAAGGCGTCCACTAACGGTATCGTTAAGTGTTATGTGGAATTCATTCTTCTTTAGTCTGCACTCCTGAGAGTCCTGAGCTTCGTTCAGATATCGAACCGTTCTACTGAGTCACTACAATGTATTTGCGCCTAAACTCTACTTGCGCAATTTCAAGCTGCAGTTCTCATAAATTGTGTCTAATTCTGTTTTATTTCGCTGCATTGTTGTTTCAGCAGAAGTGACGTTGCCCTATGAGGTTATTTCCACCACCAAAAACCCAGAAGTATGAAAAGAGATCATTATCACAGGCAGTGAGAAGCACTCAAAAAATCTCACTGGCTGTTTTCAACAACTTGGTATAAAAAAATCCAATAAAATTTTAAGGAAATTAGGAATTAGGAATTCCCTAACGTAAAGGAGCTATTAGCTCTGAGCTCACCTGAGCTCACCTGATGACCACACTGTATAATACCCTCCGTACACCTAAACCATGCTCAGGACACGCTCGAGAGTACCTCCACCATCTAGTACAAAAATTCCAATAATCAAATTTTCCAGCATGCTGTTTATCAGAAAATGATACTCACACATTCACTTACATATCACCTTCGAAAGACACGCCGCATGCTGCAGAATGACGCCAGGAGCCGAGCAGAAGCAGGCTTACAAACAGCAGCTACAATCAGCTGAATGAGTCCTCTACAAGCCCCATTTACACCATCTGTGAGTCAGCGTGAAGGCTGATTATGTGTAGATGCGTGTGAATTTATTTGTGTCGAGTCCCAGGAAGGGGTTTATATTAAGTGAATGCTGATTGGTCAATCAGGAACCCAAACCCAAAATAGCGCAAAAAGAAAATCCCCACGATGGAGCAGAGAAGCTGTTGGCATAATAAGGTGTAGTTATGTGTAGGGTGTAGCGCAAACTGAACACATAGACATTTATGATTACAGGTAAAGCTAGTTAGACTAACCGGTTAGTGAGTGAGTGAGTGAGTGAGTGAGTGATACTCAGCCGTAAACTCAGGAGCTAGACGTCTAGCTTTCATTAGAGAGTCTGGCACTTTTCACCACGTAAAGGTCTTTAAGTGCCTGGGAATTGTCCTGGATAACCAGTTGACATTTAAGCCACATATTGATCACTGTTCCCATCTGCTGTTATTTATTTATTTATTTTATTTATTTATTTTGTTGTTTGCTTGCTTAATTGCTGCTGCCTTCTTGGCCTGGTCACTCCTGTAAAAGAGATTTTATCACAATGAGTTTTTATTCTGTTTAAATGAAGGTTACTAAAAGTAATAAAAGTAAACTCGCTAAAACTTTTAAAGACGTGATGCAGTGCCTTTGTTTTCATCCAGTGAATACATTTTACTCCAAAAACCCTTCAGCTTCACGTTTAATGTTCAGCTGGAAAACCGGGATATGAGCGTGTGTAAGTGCAGAAAGCCAGTCAGACTTCAAACCTTTAAAAACCTTCTTTTGTACAAAATACTCAAAGACGCTGCTTCTACGACTGTAAGCGTTCAGCTGCATTTACTTTTTTCTTCAAGCATCCTCCTAATGTGCGCACAGAGAAACACACGCAGACAAAATTAGTAGGAATCTGAGCTTCATCTGTAATCACTGAAGCTTTTATTCAATTTAATTTATTTTTAAATTGTTCCTCAAATTGGAGAAAGGAAGCAACTGTGGAATTCCCACTACTAACGTTACACCATAAACACACCGATTTTAAGAAAACGAGAGCCGAAGCTGTGAGTAGACTGAGAGCAAAATGGATTGATGATAAAATTAGCAGCATACGATTAAATATTAAAATAAGAACAGAAAAAAACTTTTAAATCGAGATCACGAGAACAACAGGAAAGATAAAACTACATAATAACGCAGGGCCTCTTAGAGCTACAAATATGAATTAAAACGTTTTGCTAACTTCACTCTGACACAATTAGCAGGTTTAGCTAGTGACAGGAGACGGAGTTGGTGAGTTTACGGGTCACTGAGGTAAATATGAGCTCAGATTTCAGATGATCCGCATCTCCACGGATGACGTCATTCGGACCTCAGCGCGTCGTGTCCCTGCAGAGGAACGTCCAGTCTCGCTCGTACAACATTCCAAACCGACAGAATTCATCACGAGCCGTTCCAGTTGTGCTCCACAGTTTTATTATGAACGTACACATGCAGCACACGTATTAAAATACATTATTAAATAAAAAAACAGTTAAAAACATACATTCCAAAATGGACAATGATTAAATAAGGACCGGACGTTAGGCATTTCATCGAGAGGAACAGCACAAACACTCTCTCTACGTGGAAGACGTGTTGGATTAAAGGAATACTTCACTCAAAAACACTAAAATTAAGCTAATCACACGCTAGTTAGCATCATGCTAGGGTGGCATGGTAAATATTAGCATATTTATTTTAAATTAATAATCATAATAAAATATAAATACAAAGGACACAATTTAAAAAATAGGCTCATGTCGCTAATAATGAATTAAACATCACTGATATTAAAATCCCTGATTAAAAATACAACAGAAACCCTCACAGGACTTCTAATGGTCTTAATGGGAACTGTACTGGTTTTTTAATGGTTATAATGGGAAGTGTATTGGTTTTAATGGTCTTAATGGGAACTGTATTGGTTTTAATGGTTTTAATGGGAACTGTATTGGTTTTAATTATTGTAATGGGGACTGTATTGGTTTTAATGGTTATAATGGGAACTGTATTGGTTTTAATGGTCTTAATGGGAACTGTATTGGTTTTAATGGTTTTAATGGGAACTGTACTGGTTTTAATGATTGTAATGGGGACTGTATTGGTTTTAATGGTTATAATGGGAACTGTATTGGTTTTAATTATTGTAATGGGGACTGTATTGGTTTTAATGGTTTTAATGGGAACTGTATTGGTTTTAATTATTGTAATGGGGACTGTATTGGTTTTAATGGTTATAATGGGAACTGTATTGGTTTTAATGGTTATAATGGGAACTGTATTGGTTTTAATGGTTATAATGGGGACTGTATTGGTGGCATGTTATGTCTAGTGAATACCATTAAGGACCAGTAATGGTTTTAATGGTTTCTGATGGTTTGTAGTGGAAACCTTTAGAATTTCTGTGGTGGTTTCTATTGCCATGGTAACAGATTTCGCCAAGTTAGATAAATACCATTTCTCATTTTAATTACAATTAAATGACAACATTTTTTATTTATTGTAAGTAACAAATATATTAGCATTGAATTTAATGAAGTAACGATAATAAGCAACAGTTAGCATCACGCTAACGGTTCTAATGAGTCCTCGTTAAATTTAAATGTTTTTATTTAGAAATGTTAGCGTTACTAGCAGCAGATTAAACTTCGTAGCAGTTGGTTAGCGTTACGTCAACTGAGCCACGTAAGATCTGTGACCAACAATTAAGAATTTATGCTAAATATTTATGCTAACTATTCTAATGGTCAACAGATTTAGCCTTGTTAGCATATTTGAGTGAAACATCCCTCGAAGCAGAATAACGTGCCTCAGCAGGACTTAATAATTTTTATTACACAACTAATTTCAGTCTAAGGCTACACACTCGTCGAGTCGCTCCGTCCTGAGCAACTGTGGCACATTGTTAAGAAACGTACAGAAAAAAAGGAAAACACACACCATGTGTTATTATACGAGTTATTTACAAAATGCTAGTAACGAGTTAATAAAATATCAAAAAATACAGAATTGTCTCAGCACAAACATCTTTAGTAACATTTTGCAAAAGTGAAAATTTGCAAAAACATTCTGGAAAAAATAAAAGTTATGAGTAGTCATGACCTGAATCCCAACGCCACTGTAGTACACATCGTTCGGGAAGCGGCGTTAGCTAGCTAGCTAAGTGCGGTGAAGCCACGAAGATGCTACACTCCGGGATGTAAAGGTATCACACTGCTGTTTGAGGTGCTGCCATCACGGCATCGCACCGGCGTTCATTTCTGAGGATGCGCAAAAGCTACGCTCCAAATGCCATCTCGCATCCGCGTAAACATAAACATCGTTACTAGCGCGAATAATCCAGGCTTAAAGCTACGAAAGACGTAACCTGAATGATTTATTACTGACACCTTTACCTTGGAACTTTTATTCTGAGAGTGTATCCTCAGAAATACACACAACCTGTGATTAGTTATGACGCTATAAACCAACGCAGCAAGCTAACTAGTTAACCGAGTTTAGCAGCGAGTGAAAAACTGCCAAACTAAACAGGGCATTAAAATACCAAAGCGCTTAGCAGCTACGTCCAGCTACATCCAGCTACGCCCCAACCGCGCACTACTGCACCTTTACGTTTTACATAAAACCTTAATAAAATGAGAGAGAGAGAGAGAGAGAGAGGGAGAGAGAGAGAGGGAGAAAGAGAGGGAGAGGGAAAGAGAAGGAGGGAGGGAGAAAGAGAGGGAGGGAGGGAGAGAGAGAGGGAGGGAGAAAGAGAGGGAGGGAGAGAGGGAGGGAGAAAGAGAGAGAGTGAGAGAAAGAGAGAAGGGGAGAGAGAGAGTGAGAGAAAGAGAGAGAGAGAAAGAGAGAAGGGGAGAGAGGGAGGGAGAAAGAAAGACTGAGAGAGAGAGGGAGAGAGTGAAAGAGAGAGAGAGAAAGAGAGAAAGAGGAGTTGGAGGAACTTGCGAGACACACGAGCGCACGCCGCTAAGCGTGAACTTGACCCTGACGGAGTGAGAGCTGTGTGTCCGGGACGGAGTCGGTTCTGAGTCCGGAGCTCCGCTAAATTCCCGCCCGTCTCCCGAGTCTCCCTCCACACTCTCACACGCCGGCGCTCTACTCTCACCAGTTACGAACTCCGACCTGCGTTTGTCTTACGATCGACATAATGAACTTCCCTGAATTAGCTACACACACTTCCTACACTGACCTGTGGATCTTGTAGCACACAGCACGTTACAGCTACATACAGAACATGCTACTAACTAACTGATCAACAAGCACCAGGACACACACACTCACACTCACACTCACACTCACACACACACACACACACCGCAAGCTGTCCGGGTCACGCGGTATGAGTGGCGCAGGCAGTACAGTAGTGTGCAGTTTGGGGACGTAGCTACGCAAAAAGATGTTCATTATTACGAATTTCTTTATCAACTTTCAGTATTGTCTCAGTTAAAGAGCCCTGGAGCGCAAGTCACATCTCAGCCTCCTGTAAACTCACCACAGTCAGCTAGCTACGCAACGGCTAATAGCTACGCAACGGCTAATAGCTACGCAACGGCTAATAGCTAGTGTTAAAGTTGGCGTTAAAGTGTTAAAGTTAAAGCGTTAAAGTTAGCTAGTTATCTGCTGAAATGACATTCGCTTGCTAGCGATGTTGTGTAATTAAAACCAAAAATATTTTGTCACGTCAAGGTAAAGAAGTGATGAGAAAGACTTGTGGTGATGTCACATGGTGCAAAGTAAGCTCCGCCCTCTCGGACCCACAGCTGCAAAACCCCACATTTACACGTAGGTGTGTATCGACGGCTAGCGGGCGGGGACTGTCCAGTGGGAGTAGCTACTTATACTTAAACACACATTAAATATCCACTAACTGGTGATTGGTGAATTAGATTAGCAAAGCGAGCTAGCTGTACTAGCTACGTACGCTCACCGGAGGCTCCCGCGATCTCCGCTACGTCCTTCCAAGCTTTACCTTTCTCCCTAACGTCTCTGTGCTCTCTGTACAGTAAGAGGTCGTTTATGACAGGAGAAGAGGAAACCACACTAAAGCCGTGAGCGCGGAACTGAAGAAACGTCGGACCACACGTTTGGACCGCACGCGCCGCAGGACCGGTCCGAGGCTCGAGCGATCGCTTGTTTGCGTTTGCGCTTCAGAGTCATTACTAATTTGCATAGAATTGAGAAAATCTCAGTTCACATGTCGCTGAATCTCCGAAAACGAGCGATTTCCTGTGGCGCTGTCGCTCGCGGCGTGAGCGCAGGCTTGGCGCTGGACACCTGCGTCAACGTTCGGTAACACTTCAGGGCTCTTTCATCCGACACACGTTTACACGTTTACACGTTTATTATTTTAATGTTTCACTACGTTACCAAAAAATTATTAATAAAAAAAAATCACATTCAGTGAGTGTAGTAAAAATATTCAGCTGGAATAAAATGTGTACAAATTTATTAATCAGTAGTTAAAGGACTGAAACACATTACATCAAAGTCCTGAGACACACACACACACACACACACACACACTCTCATACACTCTCTCACACACACACACTCTCTCACACACACACACACACACACTCACTCTCATACACTCTCTCACACACACACATACACACTCACTCACTCACTCACTCACACTCTCATACACTCTCTCTCACACACACACACACACACACACTCTCTCACACAGACACACACTCTCTCTCTCTCTCACACAGACACACACTCTCTCTCTCTCTCACACACAGTCCTTGTGAGGACTTTCCACTGATATAAGCATTAACACTAAACACTGCTAAACCTAAATCTAACACTAACGTTTAACTTTCGTAAGCAAAAGGAAAATTTTCCTTTTAGTTTTTTTTTTAAATAAAAGCTGCATTTTTTGGAAAAAAAAGTTTTGTTGTTAGGATCCACAAAAACGTCCCCACAAGGTGAAAACTGTCAGATGTACATATTCTTACGGGGACATTTCATCCTCACCAAGATATAACAACACACACACACACACACACACACAAATATATATAGTGACTTTCCAGAAAGAAGGAATTTATTTTGTTATCTTCTGACTCGCTCAAACACTTAAAACCTCTCAAAACACCACAACAACCATCACTATATTATTATTATTATTATTATTATTATTATTATTATTATGGATTCTGAGCTTTTCTAACGCTCGAGTGCTAACTCAAATGTTGCATATTTTTCACACCTCAAACACATTAGCATCTATATTAGCATTATTAGCATGTTAGCATGCATGCTAGTGAAATAGTAACATGTTTGTTAGCAATGTGACGTGCAGCGCTGGGTAAATGCTAACGTTATTAGCGGTAATGCGTAATGCTAACAGCGAGCAGAAGAGGAGTCTGTGAGTCTCAATTCAGAGGAAAACATAAATAAAGGAGAAACGGAAGCGAGAAGGAGTTAGAAATGATTCGGTACAGAGCGGGAAAATGGAGAGAGAGAGAGAGAGAGAGAGAGAGAGAGAGAGAGAGAGAGAATTATGACTTACACGGTTTCTACACGGCCGAGAGTTTAGAGAAAGATAAAAACAGAGAATTAGCTGAAATAAAGAGGAAAGATAGACAGATGGATAGAATGACAGAAGGACAAACTAAACTTTTAAAACATCTAACTTACTATTGTGTGTGTGTGCGTGAGAGAGAGAGAGAGAGAGAGAGAGAGAGAGAGAGAGAGAGAGTGTATGTGTGTGTGTGTGTGTGTGTGTGTGTGTGTGTGTGTGTGTCTGATGCTGACTCACTGAGGGAGGAGGAGAGCCTCGGTTTATTAGCGGTGCGTCCTCAAAGCGGGTGTTTCCACCAAACACTGACGACTGAGTCCTGAGAAACCGAGAGAGAGAGAGAGAGAGAGAGAGAGAGAGAGAGAGAGAGAGAGATCAGTTCCGCGTTCATGACCACGAGGTTGTGTTTGAATCCCAAGACAGTAAAAGAGAGGGAGGAGGAGCAATACAGGAAAAAGGAAGGGGAAATAATCAGAAATTAAAGAACACATGACTGCAAATATTAACCTCCACATTCAGCATAAAAAGCCAAAGGTCTGATTCCACGAGCAAGAACTGGACTCACTTCATCACTCATCAAAATCTGAGGAATTTACGGGAATTCTAAACTAATAATGTTTACAAAAAACTCGTCAATTTATTTTCTCTTTCTTTATTTTCCTATTTTCCTTCTTTCTTTTGTTTTTTCCTTTCATCTGGTTTGCATTTATATATTTGCTCATTTTCTTTCTTTGATCTTATTTATTTGTTTGTTTATTTGTTTGCTTGTTGAATTGCTTGTTTTCCTTTGTTTGTTTGTTTGTTTCTTTCTTTCTTGCTTTCTTTCCTGAATTTATTTATTTGTTTGTCTTGTTTTTATTTATTTCTTGAACTTCACCTTCTTTCTTTCTTTTTCTTTCTTTCTTTCTTTCTTTCTTTCTTTCTTTCTTTCTTTCTTTCTTTCTTTCTTTCTTCTATCTATCTATCTATCTATCTATCTATCTATCTATCTATCTGTTTTCTTTTCATCAACACTTTTGTCCATTTATCTTTCTTTCTCTCAGTGAATGTCATTAACACGTCTGCCCCGATTCTGTCACTCTTCACCTTCTTCTGCACTGTCTCTTTCTGTCTCTATCTGTCTCTATCTGTCTCTTTCTGTCCCTCACGTCTATCTCTCGTTTCCTGTTGCCTTGCAGTCACACCTGTTTCTCATTACCACTCACTGTTTACACCCTCCTCTCTCTCTCTCTCTCTCTCTCTCTCTCTCTCTCTCTGTCTGTGGTTTTGAGGTAAAGTATGTGCAGCTGATACAGTTCGGAGTCGTTGTTTTTATCGCCTTCACCCTCAGGTATTGTGTGTCTCTGCCTTTGACCCCGTCTGGTATTTCTTGTTTGAGAGATTGGATGTTTTTGTGTTTGTGTATTAACACTGAACTCATGCATTGCACTGTGTGCGCTTTGCTGCGTGCAAACCCAAATCCCCCGTCAGCATCTCGTTATTGCAAGAAAACCATCTTGTTACTACAAAAAACATCTCATTATTATGAGAAAAGCATCTTGTTATTTTTTGAGAAAAGCGAATCGTTACTACAAGAAAAACATCTCATTATTCCATGAAAAAAGCAACCTGTCATTATGAGAAAAGCATCTCATTACTACAGGAAAATATCATGTTATTATAAGAATAGGATCTTGTTATAAAGAGAAAGAATCTCATTTCTACCAGAAGTCATCTCCTTATTATTTTCAGAAAAACATCTCGCTACCACATCATTATTACAAATATCATTATTACAAATATCATTATTACATGAAAAGCAACTTGTTACGACAGCATATCATCTCATTAATCTGAGAAAAATGCCTTGTTATTATGAGAAAAACTCGTTATTACGACAAAACATCTCGCTATTTATCTTCTCTCTTTTTCTTTTTTGTACTTTTTCTTGCCTTCAATGAATATAGGACGATGGTGAAGTGGATTGTATATGGGAGGACATTGAAGTGGACTGTATACGGGACGATGTTGAAGTGGATTGTATATGAGAGGATGTTGAAGCAGATTGTATATGGGAGGACGTTGAAGTGGATTGTATATGGGACGATACTGAAGCGGATTGTATATGGGACGATGTTGAAGCGGACTGTATATGGGACGATGTTGAAGCGGATTGTATATGGGACGATACTGAAGCGGATTGTATATGGGACGATGGTGAAGTGGGTTGTATATGGGACGATGGTGAAGCGGATTGTGTATGGGAGGACGTTGAAGCGGACTGTATATGGGAGGATGTTGAAGCAGACTGTATATGGGACGATGTTGAAGTGGACTGTATATGGGACGATGTTGAAGTGGACTGTGTATGGGAGGATGTTGAAGCAGACTGTATATGGGAGGACGTTGAAGTGGACTGTATATGGGAGGACGTTGAAGTGGACTGTATATGGGACGATGTTGAAGTGGACTGTATATGGGGTGGTGTTGAAGTGGACTGTATATGGGACGACGTTGAAGCAGACTGTATATGGGACGATGTTGAAGCGGATTGTATATGGGACGATGTTGAAATGGATTGTATATGGGAGGACGTTGAAGTGGACTGTATATGGGAGGACGTTGAAGTGGACTGTATATGGGAGGACGTTGAAGTGGACTGTATATGGGAGGATGTTGAAGCAGACTGTATATGGGAGGACGTTGAAGTGGATTGTATATGGCACGATGTTGAAGTGGACTGTATATGGGACGATGTTGAAGTGGACTGTATATGGGACGATGTTGAAGCGGACTGTATATGGGAGGACGTTGAAGTGGACTGTATATGGGAGGATGTTGAAGTGGACTGTATATGGGAGGATGTTGAAGCAGACTGTATATGGGAGGACGTTGAAGTGGACTGTATATGGGAGGACGTTGAAGTGGACTGTATATGGGACGATGTTGAAGTGGACTGTATATGGGGTGGTGTTGAAGTGGACTGTATATGGGACGACGTTGAAGCAGACTGTATATGGGACGATGTTGAAGCGGATTGTATATGGGACGATGTTGAAATGGATTGTATATGGGA
>CM074956.1:23726244-23737883 GCA_037577455.1 Pangasius macronema
CTGGCAGGGCAGATATTTCTCTTTTACTGTCAGTGGATCTTTTCCATATAGAACACACATTGTATTTTGTGCAGCTTTCTTTCCTCTCAGGCAGGCCTGATTGTTCTCATCCACACTGAGCTTTGAGATCTTGGTCATTTTCTCAAGGTTGAAGGTCATACGTTTTTGTGAGAGACAGCTCTTGATCACATCTCTGAGTACAACAGACACCTTAGATTGATTTATACCCTTCAGTCCCACTCTGTATTTTCCTCTACCAATCTCACACACAAGATCTTCATTATCGTTCTCTTCATCAGTAAGAACAACAATAAGAGGTGTTTGGGATTTACAAAATTCCTGTACAATTCGCATATTATTATCATCCTCATCAAGCTTAGGCAAAAGTATAACATTTACAGAGGCCATGTTAGTGAGTGTCTCTGTTTGAGTTATGGCTCTGCTGGAATCACCATGAAGATTACAGAAAGCAACGCATTCAGTGAAATGATCAGAGCTTTTCCCTGATGGACAGTACCAGGCGATCTCCACCACTCCATCCATCAGTAGACGGTTTCTGCTGCTGCCTGGACAGTTTCTGTGGAAAAATGTGTTGTGCTTCTCATTAATCAGGTTGTTGATCAGCTGAGACTTGGATGAGGAAACAGACCCAAGCCTGAAGAATGCCACCATTGGAGTTTCTGCTTTGTAAACAGGCACAGTCTTGCTGATGATTTTTCCTGAAGCATCAGTCGACTTCCAGTTCTTGTTGATTTTACGCATTGTCCAGAGAGGAAATTCAATTTTCCCTCTAAAGGGATTGGGTACCAGCAGAGGGATCGCGTACTGACACTGTGCCAGTTTAGTCACCATGATCTGTCTAAGAAAATCATCTGCACAAAGGAACACTGCCATCTGAACATCCATTGGGTGAATCTCTGCCTGCTTTCTTTCAGTGTTTACATTCTGTTTTTTAAAAAGAGCAGCAAAGGCATCTTCTCTAGCTCTGGTCTGAGACTTCTGAGATGTTGGTATGTTGGTTTCATATTTGACAGAGATGTGTCTTGCTGTGTAATCTACTGTCAAAAGCCGTTGCATGAAAGCATTTACCAGTTCATTCTCTTTACTGGGCTCCTTGTACAGCAAAGTGGATTTGGATATTTCAAGAAAGTGTGCGCTGGTAAGTTTGTCTTCATGTTTCTTCTTCTCAAGGCCAAGTCTACTCAACAGCTTTTCTATGGAGTTTGATTTTCCCTCCTGAAAAAAAAAACATACAAAATAATGCAAAAATATCAATATCAATTAAAATAATAAACTGAACAGCCTTTTTCTCCCCCTTCTACATATTCTTAAAGTAACAAAGATAAAAATATATACGTGTGTACAACCTGAGGATGAACCTCTCTGTGTTTCAGCTTCACTTACCATCTGGTGCTCTTTAGTTTCTTCCAGTGAACGTCTGGGTCTCAGCTTATAGTTTTGGACAGACTGCTTTCCAGCATGCTGAGAGTAATAATAAACTTCTGCCACCACTAGCCGGCGCTCAGCTCGTAATCCCAACTGTCAGAGTGAAAAAGAACGAAGAGATCTTGTAATGTTTGAGGTTTGGGATGCAACCAAATATAAATCCATTATCCAGATTGAACAGACGGTGCTTTATATACAAATACAAATGCAGATATGAATAGGAAGTGAGCTATTTTTTAAATGAAGCTTTCCATAAAGGTTCACAGGAGATCTGGATAAGACTCGAGTTAAGCATCAAAAAATCATAAAATAAGTTTGGTTTTATTTATTGAGCTGCTCCGTATAAAAGGGCAGCATATCCCTGTTGTGAGCTCCAAAAAGGGTTTTTTGCCTTTTTTTAAAAGAATGTTCTCCATTGTTATTAAAATAATCTTCCAATAAAATTATACAAGTATTATAATTTAATACAGATTAAAGGACCCATTTTGACTCGCAGCAGCACTGTATCCCAGCTTTATAGATTGTGGATGTATAAAATCTGCTGTAAATCTTTTTGAGAGTAAAATACTGATTCATTATTTTATAGGATTTCACTGTAAACTATCAATAATTAGAGCATTGCATTGGTTTACAGTGAACTACCAGAAAATTCAATGCATAGTGATATATCTCAGGTTTTAGGCAGTAGAGAGAACGGTAAAGATTCTGTTTGACATCTGAAAATTAGTGCATTGTTTTGGTGCACTTTATTTTTGCAAACTCTCTTTGAGTTTAGGTTTATATGCTCGCAAAACATTAGTTTAGTAACTTGCTGAAATCCATCTTTTAGTTTGTAATTGATCCAGAGGTAGAGGTGTTTATTCAGGGCCAGCTAGCAGGTGACACAGTGGTAAACATTTTGAGCTACAGATCTGGAGGTTGTGAGTTCAAATCCCAGCATTGCGTAATTGCTATGTTTGGGCTTCTGCCCATGAGTCACTGAAACTTGTCTTGGCCTCCAAATAACTCAATTAGTCAATATTCTTTATTGTATATATATTAAATATAAACATCACTTAAAATAAAAAAAGTTTAAAAAAAATTACATTACAGAATTAAGTTTTTCTGGATTTATTCTGAGATGCACAAAGTAGAGAATCAGTGCTGTTTATTAACACTCCCTTTTACAGTATTACCAATAAAACAAAACACTTTACACTCATACCAGACTGTTTACTTTAAATAAAGCCTCATCAGCTTTTCTTTCTGATTTCCGTTTGTTTTTGGGTTTGACTTCATCCTTCATTTATTTTCATTTTCACATTTGCCCAGACTCACAGCGTGCCCTTCGTTCAGTTTTTATAGTTATTCAGTAGATTCAGATTTCTCTCTAGTCATTTATTGTTTGCCTTTTATTGTTTTATGCTGCATTTCTCAATTTAATTTTTAAAATAATTAAATGACACTGATTCTTTAATTAGAATTTGAACTGATTCTTTGTTTAATATTTATGATGCAGTGCTGAGATTATTAATACGTAATAATATAACAGTATTAGGTATGTCTCTTACAATCAATGATGATATACAGTATATGATGTAGATCACTCACTCAGAAACACACACACACACACACACACACACAATGTACTGTGCAAAAGTCTTATAAAGCACATTTGTAGAAATTCTGTAAAGTGAAAATGCTTTTAAAATTTGATGACATTAAATTGTCCTGAATATAATAAATACTTATTTAACAACAGCAGTAAACAGTAACACTAAAAACTAAAAGAAAAATTAAAACAAATCATTTAAAACAAAATAATTTGTATGAACAGCTTCTGTCTGCATCAGTTCTGTAGGCACACATAAATAATGTCCATAATGCATATACACATACGTAATAAATACACGGATTGCAGTTTATAGAGACGTAAAGAGGACCTACCTGTCTACAGACCCAGTTCAGACTTCTGCTGTCTGCTCGTCTGTTGTGTTATCTCTTCCTGTAAATGAAACATGGTGTATTGTATGACTTTTTTTATTGCATGAAAGAGTGAGTTCCCTGAAATCACATGAGCTGTTTAGACTTTACCCTGTATATATAAAGATAATACTGCGTATAATTTAATAGCCATACAAGAATAATAATAGGTACAGGTTCTAGCCCAACCCACAAAGCCTCCAATATTGAAGCATTTGGTCTGACTACCCTGATGTGCTCGGTAATCAAGTGCTTATCATTACAAATCTAAACACAGGTACTGGCTGTGCAGATGAACTTTGTGCTTTAAAGGTGAATGAATGAATAAGGCGCAGTCCATAATAAAGGGTTACACTTTAATAATAATAATAATAATAATAATAATAATATTGCAGGAAATATGTATAAATATAAATGTTTTTTGTGAAGTAAAAAATAAACAGATAAATCATGTCAGATCTTTTCTCACCTTTAATGTGGAATTGCAAATTATACAAATAAAGTGAAAAACAATCAGAAGCATTTTTAATGAAAAGAGGAAAAATAAAAAAACTACAATAACCATCTCCTTTTGGTTAAGCCGTTCCTTTGTTGATTTGGATGTACGCTTTGGGTCGTTGTCCTGCTGAAAGGGGAAATTCCTTTTCATATTCAGCTTACTAGCAGATACCTGAAGGTTTTGCAGTAAAATTAACTGGTATTTGTAGCTTTTCATGATTCCCTCCATCTTGATAAAAGCAACAGTTCTGGCTGAAGTGTTGGTCTTTTATATATGGTTTTATATTATGGTAGATCTAATGTTTGGAAATTCTTTTATACCAATCTCCTGATCAATATCTTTCAGGGGGTGGGGCTTAGAAGAAGCTTTTCAAATTAAATATCTATTGGTCAACTGATTTTGGAGTTGGAGGTGAAAGTTAGTCATGCCCACCCATTAGCTTCCTCTGACATGGTGGAACAAACAGAGCCGAGTGCTCAGCAGCAGGGAATCTATTGCAGTTGCATTAAACAGATGACAAAAATGTCTTCATTCCACCCAGTTAAGTAGCAGTTTTTTATATTGTGATAATTTGCATTTTGCTTGTGGATTTTATTATTTTATTTGAAACATTTGGCACACAATTAACTCCGTAGACTTGAACTTCACCACCAAGACGCAAGTTTTTAAGGAATAAACATTGTTTGAATTTATTATGTTATGTTAACTTAACTATTGCAAACTTGACTACACCAATGCAATTTGTTTTGATGTTTAACTCAACTTCTTTAGTTGGTATGAAATGCCTAAGTTCATATTCTTGTTTAATGTGAACTACAGTGCTAAAACTAGCTAACGATGGGGAGGTAACTTTTGGTTAGATAGCTGCTTCCTAGGCAGTCAGTACAAAATGAAGCTTTAAAACTCTTAATGACTAAAGATATTTGATTTGATGTTTGTTAAGTAAAATTAAATTTGAAAACAAATAGGTACATAAATCCTAAATAAATCCCTGGCAGCCTTGGAGGACTTGGTCCATCAACCTCTGGAATGTGGCAGGTGCTCCATGCAGGCCAAAGGGAAGGACAGTGATCTTGTACAACCTGGGGCATGGAATGCAGTATAGGGCCAGGAAGCTTTCTCGAGGGGCATCTGCCAGTACCTCTTACAGAGGTCCAGAATGGGGATAAATCAGGCCTGCCCAATCCTCTTCAACAGGTCATCTACCCAAAGCATAGGATAGGCATCAAACCTTGACTGAGCATTCAGTTTGTGGAAGTCAATGCAGATTTGTAGCATTCCATCCTTCTTCAGGATGATGACCAAGGGACTACTCCACTCACTGATGGAGGGTTTGATCACTCCCAGCTCTATCATGATCTTGATCTCTTCCCTTAAAGGAGCCTCTAGCCTCTCCGGTAGAGGTCAGGCTGCTGTCACGATGTTGGGTCTGTCAGGTGGATGGTGTGTTGGATCAGCTTAGTACACCCAGGCCTCTGACAAAACAAAGCTGGAAACTGGTCCAGGATGTGCCACAGGTTGGCCTTCTTCAGGTCCCTCAGGTGAGCTAGATTCACCAGTGATGGCTGCGTCTGGTTCAGGTCCCTCATCCTCTATCTCCTGTATCAGGAGTGATGATTCAGTAGTGTTACAGGGTGGCTCCTTCCATTCTTTAAGTAGGTTCACATGGTGAGTTTGCTTGTCTTTACCCTTGTCCGGGTTGTGGATCTCGTTGGTTATTAGTTCCATCTTTCACACCATAGTGTATGGCCCCTACCACTTGGGCAACAGTTTGTTTGTTGTTGTTGGTAACAGGAGTAACACCTTCTGCCCTGGCTGGAACTATTAAAGCCTTGCATGCTGGTTGTACCACCTCTTTTTATGCCTGTTGTGCCTCTTGCAGGTTTTCCCTCATCTGTTCCTGATCGCGCTTGAGCCAGTCCCTCATCTCCAGGACATACTGGACAATGCCTTTCTCCTCTGTTCTGGATGCAGGAGTCTCCCAGCCCTTCTTCAGCAATAAAACACACCATTCAAACCACATATTTCTCAGCACACAGATTAGATTTGATTAGAGACGTTTTTGCTCTCAGCTTTTTTTTAAATAATGGCCTCAATGGCCTGTCCTCTCTCTGTAGTTTGGCAATGTTAGTTGGAAACATTTACGGCATTTGGCACATGCTCTTTTCCAGAGTGACTTACATTTATACAACTGTGCAGTTGAGGATTAAGGACCTTACTCAAGGGCCCAGCAATAGCAGCTTGGAAGTGCAGAGATTTGAACTCATGACCTTCTGAGCAGTAGCCCACCATCTTAACTACAGAGCTACCACTGCCCAAATGTGTGCTGGGATCCTCCAGACAATAGCCTTGGTGCCTTCCACTGAAGTCTCAGAAACTCAGTTATTTTGTCAACTGCTGCTGTCTTTGTGTTTTTCTAGGGCTCTTGGTCCCACCCTGCAACAGACTACTATCCAAGTCTGGAAGTGGCTACAGACCTGTGTTGGCTTGTGGCAGAGGCAGAAGCAATTTCATAGTCCTTGGTGGTTGGTAACAGTTCATACGGCACTGGGAAGTCTCTTCCTAAAATCATGTCCGCAGGTAGGTTGTCAGCTATTGCAACATTTCACAAGTATGACTGTTCTTGGACACACACAATTACTTCAGCTTGGGGGTACTGTTTTACTTCTCCATGCATACTGAAGAGAGGTGGTATTAATATAGTTGGCCCTTGATACAAAACATGGTTTAAGCAGAGAGAGGGAGCTACCAGTGTCCAATAAAGCGTTCAATGAATGTCCATCAACAGTCACATCACATAACGTTCGACTCTCCTCTATAGCATCTTTAACACTGTCCTCCTCTCTCGGGATATAGCAAAATCCTGTCAACTTGGCTTTGCAAACGGGACACACCGATTCTTTTTTCCCCGGCTCTTGGCAATAAAATCAAATCAGTCCTTTACCAACTGTTGACTTTGGTCCATTTACACTGTCTATAAGGTCTGCTTGACCTCATTCAGCCCCAACCCCAGAGCCATTCAACACAGCATATACATTACCTCTGGGTGGTTGAGAGTGTGGACCTCCATGATAAGCGTTAATGTATTGCTGAGCCAGCTTCGCCACCACCAGTCCTGTCATCGGCTTATATTCCCTCACCCACATGAGTCAGTTCATGCTCTGTCTCACCCATCATCAATAGAGGTACCGTAGGCAGTGGTGGGTCTCCATTGGTGACTCTCCAGCTGGAACAGAGGCTGCCCCTAAGCACTGTTGGTAGGTTTCTAGCGAGATGTTGAATTTCTCTAGAAGTGCCTCCATCAGATACATACACCTCTGCTTGCTCCTCGTTCATTGCTAGGTAGGCCTCCAGCACCTATCCTGACAGCAAGGGAACACATCGATACCTCTACTCCTCCTCAGACCACCTCCAAGTCCTGGCCAGACACTCGAACTGGTGAAGATCATTTTCAATGTCGTTTCCCTGCTGGAAAGTGGACATTCTTGGTTCAGACCACCCCCTGGCTGACTCACAGGATCCATCGGTGAGTAGGCATCACATGGTGGCCTAATGGTTTGAGAGTGGGACTTATAACCCAAAGGTGAACCTGAAGGTCGTGGGTTTGAGTCTCAGGTCCGGCAGGGATTGTAGGTGGGGGGAGTGAATGATCAGCGCTCTCTGCCACCCTCAATACCACGTCTGAGGTGAGACCCTTGAGCAAGGCACCGATCCCCCAACTGCCCCCCAGCACAAATTCTGAGTATGGGTCACCATACTTGGCCACAAGTCACTTAAAAAAAAAAAAAAAAAAAAAGTAAGTCACGTGCAGATGCTCTCGGTGCAGCCAGTGTTGAGAGTTCCATCTGCAAGCTCTTGATCTCATCTGGGGTCTCTGCAGGCCGGACATTAAGGAATATGCACATAATAGCCACCATTCCCCTGCTGGGTAACGCAGCTGGACTGACCAACCTGGTCTGGGGTGAAATGGACTTTGACAAAGCTCTTAAACGATCCTCAGCCACCTCTTCATCCTCTGTAGTCTTCACTGTGTCCCAGGCATCCTCCTCAGCCATCACCTTCACCCGAGAGCATAAACCCCCTCTGATTTGCTTGCCTTTTGGTGTCATCTTGCTTGTAGCCATCCCACCGCTGCCACCAAATTTCCCAAAGTTAGCCCACAGACTCACTATGGGACATGTTAAAGGTCTGGAAAAGGTGATGGTTCAGTCAGCAAGTGCACTGATGTGCAAGGTGAAGTTGATTAACAGTGCCAAAAAGGTCAAAATTGTCCAAGGGTGAATAAGACTATGTACAAGTGCACAAAAAGGTCATGAAAGTCCTATATATGGGTATCAAGTCAAGTATCACTATCAATGCAAGTGGCTATACAGCTAGTAAGTACACAGTGAAAGGAAACAACATTCCTCCAGGACCAAGGTGCTACATAAAACAAACACAACTACATGATACATTACTTATATTTACATAAAGCGCACAGTTCAGACAGCACAAGACAGTACAAAACTACTAAAACAAGACTAATACATGGGCTCAGTGAGTTCCAGTGCAGCACTGACCAGCACACAGTACTAATAAAAAGTGAATCTTATGACAGTAGTGTACAAGATTGACAAAATATGTTGCTAAATGTAAACATAGCAGCCAGATGGAATATTAAATATTTATAGCAGCAGAAATTGAACACAGGCGTGTGCAAAAATTGCAAAGAGGATGGGGTGATGCTCAATTGAGCAATTCGGTACTGTTTACCAGATGGCAGGAGGGTGAAGAGTTTGTGTGAGGGGTGTGTGGAGTCATCCACAATGCTGTTGGTTTTGTGGATGCAGTGCGTGGTGTAAATGTCTATGATGGAGGAGAGAGAGACCCTGATGACCTTCTCAGCTGTCCTCACTATTGGATGCAGGGTCTTGCGAGATGGTGCAATTCCCAGTGACGCAGTTGCTCAGGATGCTCTCAATAGTTCCTCTGTAGAACATGTTGAAGATGGGGGGGTGGGTGATGGGTTTTTCTCAGCCTTCGCAGAAAGAAGAGATGCTGCTGGGCTTTTTTTGTTATGGAACTGGTGTTGAGCGACCAGGTGAGGTCCTCCACCAGATGAACATGAAATTTGGTGTTCTTGAAGATCTCCACTGAGGAGACTCATCGTTCTTGCTGATGAGACCCACCATGGTCGTGTCATCCAAAAACTTGATGTGATAGCTACACAGTCGTGAGTCAGCAGAGTGATCAGCAGTGGACTGAGCACACAGCCCTGGGGCAACATATGCCTCTTGTTGGAGATGCTGTACCCAATCCAGACTGACTGAGGTCTCCCAGTCAGGAAGTCCAGGATCCAGTTGCAGAGGAAAGTGTTCAGGCCCAGCAGGTTCAGCTTTCCAATCAGGTGCTGAGGAATGATTGTGTCTTGATGTGCCTTATGAGCCTCTTGAAGCACTTCATGATGATGGGTGTAAGTGCAATGGGACAGTCTTCCTTGAGGCAGGACACTGGAGATGGACACTGCAGACTTCTTTGGCACAGGGACAATGATAATGGCCTTGAAGCACATTGGAACAATGGTGCTGCTCAGGGAGGTGCTGAAGATGTCCGTGAAAACATCTGCCAGCTGGTCTGCACATCCTCTGAGCACCCTGCCAGGAATGTTGTCTGGTCCAGCAGCCTTCCCAGGGTTAAGTCTGTGTAGAGTCTTGGGTCTTCAGCAGCGCACACACCTCAACAGTCATCCATGGCTTCTGGTTGGAGCATGTGGTGATGGTCTTGGAGACAGTGACGGCTGTGTTTCTGTATTTCTGTGTTTCAATATACACACATCCACACTCAATTTTTGCTCACGGCACTAATGTTGCACGCTCGCTTAGCTCACAAGGAACTCCAGAGTAAAGATTTGGGCTCCTAGGCTCCTCCCCCCTCCAGGAGCCAGAAGGAAAATAATAACCATGACAATAAACAATATACTTTCTTTAATTTCTTTCCAGGTATATATGATCACTGCTTGCCCCTCAAGCCCAAATAAATGTTTTCATTGCTTTCCGGCCGCAGTGCACTGGTGCAGCACGAATATGACACTCATAGGCAATGTGTAGTGTGAGCACTCCATTTGGCAGCAACCTGGAAGACTGATTTCAAGGGAATGTATATTGAGTTAGAACAAGGTGTAAGCTGAAGGAATGTGTGTGCACCTGCACCTCTGATAGCGGATAGCGGTGGGGGAAATGAAAAGTGGTTGTGGTGCGATATGTATAATGTAACGCCAGTGCTGCCGTGACCAGCGGTGAAGGTCTACTCCATCACAATGTGTCACTGTACTCTTAAATACAATATGTACACTCAATCTCATTCTAGACGGTAGACATTCTAAACTGTCTGCCGCTTGGCTCTATCTTTAAACTGGATACAGTATTGTTACAACCCCAATTAGTCTAGGGGGTGTGTGGGGAATAATACCTATGTGATAATTAATAATAACAGGTGTGTGTGTAGTCAGGGACCATAGACAAGTAGTGCATGTTACCCAAGTGATTTATTTATCTATATACAGGTGGAAAAACACGTGTGTGCTAAGTGACAGTGGTGGTATTTACAATGTATTTACAGAAACACGTAACAAGACTCAAAAGGGGAAAAGGGACGCAAGCGGCACCAAAGCAAATAAATGAACAAAACAAAACAAGTCTAACTATTTTCAAACCCTCTAACCTAACTATAACAAAAGATAGAAAACTACCCTACTCTATCTTTCAAAAACCAAAAGTACAGAGAGTGGTGCTTGCTCCTAACCTAATGTGTCTAATACAAACAAAACCAGAATACCTACGTGCTGTACAATGTATGTCACGTGACGTACTTACCTGCCCACTTTCCCCAACACTAACAAAGTCACAAACCAGGGGGAACAAACACTACGTTTAACAGAAAAGTGACTAAAACACAGCGGGGGAAACATGAAATTACATACTAGACCAAAAAAAAAAACACAACAAGGCAGTGTAGTCAGAATACAGACAAGAAAACAGAGAAACAGCATTTTGGTTTGAACAAGATCTCCTGAATGAATGGTGGTGGGTTTTAAATAGGGGTTAATCAAGATGGACAGCAATGTTATCCAATGAGGCAGTGCTGCAGAAAGTGAGAGCAAGAGAGAGAGAGAGAGAGAGAGAGAGAGAGCGAGAGAGAGAGAGAACACAAAAACAAACGAACATACCCCAGGACATAACAGTATGTTGTTGGCTTCACTTTAAAGCTGGTGGTGTTTATCCAAACACCTGTTCATTGTAAGCTGCTGTTGGTCTCCCTCTTCTTCTCATTTCAGTCCGTTGTTAATGACAATAACAAAGATCCTGTTCACTATAACTCAGTTGAAATCCCTTCATTTCCCAGAGGGCTGAGCAGCACTTTTGAATTTGTCCAAACACTTTAACTTGGCTTGGAGGACATTAGGCAATTGATTTATATTTACATTGTACTGATATGTTTTTATTGTTTACTGAGCAGGGACAAATCAGTGTTACACAGGTCTTGTGGATACTGGCCTGATTTGTTTAGCTTTATAATGCAATAGGATGAGATAATATTAAATAGTGATAATGCATTTCTGAGATATTACAAGTATTTTGATCTTTTTAACATTTGGAAGCTGCTGATTTACACTATATTACCAAAAGTATTTGGTCACCTGCCTTGACTCACATATGAACTTAAGTGCCATCCCATTCCTAACCCATAGGGTTCA
>CM074956.1:23744099-23760009 GCA_037577455.1 Pangasius macronema
GGCCAGGCCAAGTGATTAGGACACCTGATTCTGATCATTTGGATGGGTGACCCAATACTTTTGGTAATATAGTGTATATTACTTCTGTACTTGATCTGTTAAATGTAATTTCTTAATTATTAGAATGTATTTATTTATTAATTTATTCATTTATTTGCTGTAACATTAAATAAACTTATCAAAATCTGTTTTTTAATAGTCTTTTGTAATGCAACACTGAAAACTATAAAAAATAAGAAATCAGGATTTGCATACTTCTATATTTGGCAGTAGGCAAAAAGTTTAAAAGCACTTTAATTACAATAATCAGGACAACAAATTATTCATAATCGAACATTTATTTAATGAATTTTGTTTTACTTAACAATTAAAGGTTAAAAGAAAATGTATGACAAAGTGCTGAATTGCAGTACATATGTGATAACATTCAAAATCCATCAGATTTCATTTTTAGATTTCATATAACTGCTGATCTCCTGCGATTTTCACACACAGCAGTCTCTAGAACGTATACAGAAAAGAGCAAAAAACAAAGAACATCCTGTGAGCAGAAGGTCTGCAGGCTGAAAGAGTTCAGATATCTATTATAATACCTGTTGGTATAATTTCCATACAGGCTGGAATTGTTTCTAATTCCATATACAGATGTGGACATATTTGTTGGTACCCTTACAGCGCATTGAAACAATGCTTCATTCCTCCTGAAAAGTGAAGAAATTAAAAGGAATTGTCTCATGTATACCTGCATGCCTTTGGTATGTCAGAGTAAAGCAAAGAAAGTGTGAAAAGAGATAAATTATTGCTTATTCTCCAAAGATATTCTAAAATGGCCTGGACAGATTTGTTGGTATCCTAGAAAAGATTATAACTATTCAAATTAAAGCCATATTTCAAGCTCATTGTTTTCTTTAATTCAATTCAGTTTTATTTGTATAGCGCTTTTAACAATGGACATTGTCACAGAGCAGCTTTACAGAAATAAATGAATTCACAAAAAATATATTATAAATATTTGAATTTATCACTGTGAATTTATCCCTAATTAGTATCACACATGCCTTCAGTCTTGTAATCAGTCATTCAGCCTGTTTAAATGGAGAAAAGTAGTCATTCTGCTGTTTGGTATCATCGTGTGCACCACATTGATCATAGACCAGAGAAAGCAAAGGAGACTCCAAGCAGCTTGATGTTCCTGTGACTAGAGTTACAAATATTATTAAGAAGTTTAAGGTCCATGAGACTGTAGCCAATTTCCCTGGAGGACTCTACTGTAAAAAATATTCGGTTAAGGGTCCCTTAACAATGATGGATGACAATTACTTTTGTCAATTTCAAACTATTTCAGAGAAAATTGTGGGTTCTTCTGTTTTTCGTGGAAGGATACCAACAAATTTGTCCACGTCTGTAAGAAGGTATTGAGAGACACATTCCTAACTGTGTCGTGATTTCTGCCCTTTCTTTTTCAAAAACACCAACCAGTAATCGTCACTTATGGGAATTAGGATTTTTATTTTTTTTATCCTTGTATCTAAACCAACATATCAGCTTTAAATTGTACAGTACAATGCTCTGGACTTAGAGATTAACTAAAATTAATCTGAGATTATCTGAGATTAACATGATTTTTAAATTAATGAGACACTATCATAGGTGTCAATGTCATCACTGTAGGTTCGGCTGAAGCCTTCAGAAATAAACCTATCTGGCCCGATGATCAGGAATGTTCATAAAAGTTTGATTTAATTCAATTCAGTTCAATTCAATTTTATTTGTATAGCACTTTTAACAATGGACATTGTCACAAAGCAGCTTTACAGAAATAAATACATTCAGAATATAAATATTAAATTTATATATCTATCCCTAATGAGCAAGCCAGAGGTGATGGTGGTGAGGAAAAACTCCCTGAGATGATATGTCTCAAGGACTTACAAAATTCCTAAAATGAGTGATGTTCACAAGTAAGTAATGTAACATGTACCTCATTTACTAATTAGGAAAACATTTATTTCCACAAACTCTGTGTTTTAAATCATCTACTCCACTCGCTCTCTCTGTCCTGGTGACGTAATGAAGTTCTCCACTTCATCTTATAAGGAAGCGAGTCTCAGGTTTCCTTTAGGAACTGGACCTTTTGTCTGGGTGCTTTTTCCATCTGCATTTCCAGTGTTTGGTACACACCCTTCTCCAGTGTAGATGAGACAGAGCAATTTTTTGGTGCGTCATTAGGCATCAGAGACTACCGTCAGAAACGGGATAAACATCACAACTCATTTAAACACAAACTAAATGTAGAGAATAAGCATTAATAAAGATCAGAAACTACACTGAGGCACTGACTATCCAACTAGCAAACAGTTTGCGTGTTATATTACTCAGATATTCAGACATCGAGCTGCTTCAGGTAGATACTCAGTAGAGTAGAGCAGGCCTATTTAACAGGGAGGTACAGAATCACTATTATTATTAATAAATTTTATTACTATAGTCCTGAAACCATCAGTAAACTAATCACTTCAGCCTAAAAGTTTTATTATAAAAACACTCACCTTTAGTTTGTAGCTGAATTCTAATCAGCAGTAAAGATGGAAACATCTCTCTCTTTAATCACAATAAACTCTACTCACAGATCCTTTCACTTTCTCCATCTGTGGTTAGACTGAGCTCCACCCTACAACATTTACACAGAGACAGAAAAACAAACTGGAAAATCTAATCGAGTCTCTGGTGTCACCCAGGTGAGGATGGGTTCCCTTCTGAGTCTGTTTCCTCTCGAGGTTTTTCCTCACCGTCGCCTCTGGCTCGCTCATTAGGGATAAATTCACATATTTACAATTTATTTTGGTTTAACTTAATTTGAATCTATTGATTGCTGTAAAGCCGCTTTGTGACAATGTCCATTGTTAAAAGTGTTATACAAATAAAATTGAATTGAACCGAATTGAGTAATCTCAGTGATCTTCAGGCCGTCCATGTGGGTCATCCAAGTGATGAGAACTCACCCAGAAGTAGGGCATCAGGATGGATCAGGCAGGACTGGAGAGCAGGAGGGGTCAGGATCACTGGCATCTCAGAAGTAGCATGTGTAGCTCTACAGAGAGAGAGAGAGACGGAGAGAGTGAGATGGAGAGATTGTTAGGTAAGCTTTTGTACTCTAATGGTTAAAGACAATGTACTTTGCATGCAGAGTGTAAGCAGGGACTCCGGCAAGACTCGCTATGACAGCATAACTAAAAGGGAGAGCCAGAAGCTAACACAGNCAGCATCCAAACATCCCAGTTCACCACAACACTCAATGCCTGTGAACCCTCCAGACCTGCCCCTGTACCTAAGAAACTACTATTCACAAAAGGAGCAGGAAAAACATCACCTGGTCTTTATCCAGTCATCAGCTGTACAGGTTTCAGTAATCGGCTGACTGTATAATTAAATGACGAGCTGTAATAAAGTGGTCAGTGAGTCTTTTTCCCCTCTGAATGGACATGTTGGTAAAGATTGCACTACTCCCTGTGGGTAAAGATGTTTTGCACTTTTCCTTCAGTATAGTTACTCCAGGAAGACAAAATGAAACTACATTTAAAAGCAGAACAATAAAAATACAGATGATGTTTAAAAGGACATGTCTGAGAGGCAACGCTTCCTACAGACATATTATGGTCACGTGACCTAATAACAGGCCACACCCCTTACAACAAGCACAACATCAGTTAGTAGTAAAATGAGGTAGTGTACAGTAAATACTGAAGATCCACTGAAAATATTCCCATCATGGTCAAGTGTAAAAATGACTGAAGTATCAGGAGTCGTTTCAGAAGTTCACGTTCAGGACCTCACAACTCACCTTCACTCCAATCCCTCAGAAGGCAAAGAATCCTGTATTACTCAAACAAAAGACTCCCTCTAGTGGACAAATCTCAATTACACAGCAATTAAAACTGCTTTTAAAAGGTTTAAAATACAAACATTAAACCCTTGTGATTTGCCCAATATCACAGAATCATGAAGAGTTTGGGAATGTTTTAACATCCCTGAATAAATGTGGTGAAATTGACCTGATGTGTGTAATGACAGGAACTGCAAATCAGAGCTGGAGCCGAAAATATAAATACAGCAGAGAGAATAACTCTAACTCAGACACCCAGCAGTTGTATCACAGCCTTAGCACTATAACGTTCAACCCTGGTGAAGAGGATTTTGAGATGAAACGGTCAGCTTCTGACTTTCAAACTGACAAAATTTCCATCTACAGTTTAAGATTACTACAAATTTATATTAAATAAAACCGAGACCATGAATAAGTGGATTTTTGGACAATTCTTTCTGAATAACGTTGTTCAGTAACACACACTGTGCGGGTTTATCAGGTTTTATCTGAACGTTCATCACTACACAAACCCTCAGGTTCAACACATCACTAATAAAAAGCATAAACTACGCAGAGAAATAGTTGAGTGCATTAAGATGAGTTTTGAAATTTCATTGTGAAACAGAAGACATCAGTGCAGATTTCTGTTCAAACACACACCCATGTCTGAGCTGACCTTCGGACCGGGTCACAGCAGAACCGTCAGTTTGTTCAGCACATTGCATGCAGCTCGCTAACGTCAGTCAGTTTAACGCTGATGTTAAAACTGCTCGGTTCTGCAGACCTGAACTGCACCGGATTTATGTTCCTCATGGTGTAGAGCTGCATGTGAGGGTCCTGTTCAGCTCCCTGCACTGAGCGCAGGTCTGTTCTTTTGTCTGAGAGTAAACAGGATGTAGATCTTTACAGGCCGTGAACACAGACTGCGTGTTAATGCAGCTTCGTAGCTTCAGCTTGACTTCGAAGATACACTTTTTATATTACAGCAAAACTTCACACATCAGGAGAATAAAGTGCGCTGCTGAGGGTCACACCGTCTCTTCACACCTCTGTAGCACAGAAACAAGCCAAAACACAGAGCATGTAGATTTTACAGATTTTTATTACAACATTTTTGTACAAGTGAAGCGTTTACTTCAGCTCCTTCACAGCCAGACCTGAGAGAGAGAGAGGGAGAGAGAGAGAGAGAGAGAGAGAGAGAGAGGGAGGGGGAGAGAGAGAGAGAGAGAGGGGGGAGGGAGAGGGGGGGGGAGAGAGGGCGATGTTTAGGTTTATCATCAGTATCAGAGATGATGGTATATGATGATGGTATATAACGGTGATGGTTTCATACAGAATGAAACAGATCACAGATTCACATCGTCACTGTGCACCGCCTGAGTTCAGTGATTTTACCGCAGTCTCGTGTTTAAAGTGTTAATGTTGGTGAACCGGTGGAACTGAAGCTTCTATAGAAAGCAGAAATTCAGCACTTGGTTCGTCTTTTGTTCTAGCAAGCGTGTAAATGCACCGTGAGCACCGCTCAGGCCCAGGGTGTTTGGACAACTTGCACCGGAAACGACCGAATCTCCCACGTTCAGACTCGGCTTTAACGACCCTAAGCTGAAGCGCTCGTGCTGAAGCGCTCCTCCTGGAGAGATCCTGAGGAACGTCCTGTCCCACTGATGAGACGAGGGTCCGTTACGGCCCACGGCGTGGAGCGACAGCGTGATATAATCACACGTAAATACCGCCGCTGCCCCGGGTCTGCTGTTATAACACCTCTTACTCACTGATAACGATAACCACGTGGACATTCAACACTGTTCGGATATTTTTCACCTCTTGTTCTTTGCACTTTATTTTAACGCAGGAAAGTGAGGACGTATTTAAACCCTGAAGAGGAACAATGAGCAGTCATGCTGAAGTNAGTGAACTGTAAAGAATTATTTAAAACATTAGATAGTTTTACATATAGTTTTCACAGATGGTAACTGTTTGGTTTTTAATCACTTCCTATTTACCATTAAGATTATTTTAAGGAGTTAGATTTGATACTTCATTGTAGGTATAACTGTCGTTTCTCTTTCAGCCCCAAAAAGAGAATTTTTATTAAACCTCAGTAGAGTTTTGGTGCATCCCTAATAAATCTCCATAACTGACTTACACTCCATGTGTGTGTGATGTTAGCTAAAGGGAAACACATTGATCTTATTTCACATTAATGAACAAAACATTTTCTATTTAAAGTGAAAGTGACACTGAAAGCATCAGAGCATCTTTCACACAGAAACTCGAGTAGAGTCGAGAGCAATACTAACATTACTAATGCGATGGAGGAAGGGGGCGGAGCTTCCAGGGGGTCAGTTCATATCAGAGTTCACACACCTGTCAATCATTCCGACTCTTTAGGTGTTTGAGTGAAAACTCGTAGCAGTGAACTCTGCTGTTAAACTAAAGAGCTTCTGCGCAGAATTCACAGGTCTGCTGCAGAATCAGTGGGAGTTCTGCACATGAGGAGAAAACTATGGGAGAGACGGGGCGAGTGTGACTTAGTGTGTGTGCGTGTGTGTGTGTGTGCATGAGGGACTGTGTGAGTGTGTGTGTACCGGGGGCTGAGACTGTTTGAGCCTCTTTCTTGTGTGAGTGAATGTGAGCGTACTTGTGTTTGTGTATGACAGTATGCACGCGTGTGTGTGTGTGTGTGTGTGTGAGAGAGAGAGAGTGTACGTACCAGGGGGCAGAGACTGTTTGAGCTTCTTTCTTGCGTGAGTGAATGTGAGCGTACTTGTGTTTGTGTATGACAGTATGCGTGTGTGTGTGTGTGTGAGAGAGTGTGTGTGTGAGTGTGTGTGTCTGAGAGAGTGTGTACGTACCAGGGGGCAGAGACTGTTTGAGCTTCTCGGCCTTCTCCTTGTCGGTGATGACGAGCGTGTACAGGTATCTGCTGCAGCGCACCTTGAACTTCACATTGTCCTTGTTCTTCTTGATCTTAACAGCTACACAAACACACACACAGTTTAACTCGTACATTCCATCAACAGGAAGTGATGCACACGTCCATCACACACGCGTTATTAACTTCACCATAACCCGTTTACACCAGACTAGCGTCATTACTTCACTCTGAGATCAGCGATAAACTGCTGCTGAATAAATCACACCGTTACAGCCTACAGCAGAGCAGCGTGACCTGCGCCTCACCCCACCCGCTCCTTACCCCACCTGTGTCACACACCCCACCCGCGCCTCACACACCACCCACTCTTCACCCCACCTGAGCCTCACCCCACCTGCTCCTCACCCCACCCGCGCCTCACCCCACCTGTGTCACACACACCACCCGCGCCTCACACACCACCCATTCTTCACCCCACCCGAGTCTCGCACACCACCTGCTCCTCACCCCACCTGTGTCACACACACCACCCACTCTTCACCCCACCTGTGTCTCACACACCACCCGCTCCTCACCCCACCTATGTCACACACACCACCTACGTCACGCCCACGTCTCACACACACCACCTACGTCACGCCCACGTCTCACACACACCACCTACGTCACGCCCACGTCTCACACACACCACCCGCGTCACACCCCCAGAACATCAAAACATCAAATCACTAGCGCTGATCACATACTTAAAGTCGTTTGTGTAAAAGTGGATGAAAGCCGGCCGCGTTTACGCAGATCAGTATCTCAGAAAGAGCCGAACCGTTCACACGCCGCAGCTAATAACTCACTTACAGACTGAAAACTCATCAGGAAACAGACTTTAAACAAAACACTGGTCTATAACTCAGGACAGTTTCTACATCGATGCAGCTGCTGATTGTGAGACTGATTTATTACGATAAACTCAGCAGTGATATAATTCACTCAAATAAAATTAAATCATATGTAAATAATCTGATCAGATTAAACTCTGGACTCACACTTGGCATCCTTCCTCCTGGCCGTCAGCAGGAAATCTTTAATCTCTTCGATTTTGCGCGGCTGGAACACAAACACACAACACACACAAAATAAACACACAACAAACACACAAAATAAACAAACACACGAAATAAACACACAACACACACAAAATAAACACACAACAAACAGAAAATAAACACACAACACACACAAAATAAACACACAACAAACACACAAAATAAACAAACACACGAAATAAACACACAACACACAAAATAAACACACAACAAACACACAAAATAAACAAACACACAACACACACAAAATAAACAAACGAATAAATTAACCACAGGGGTGTGGAGTCACTGCTGCTCCTGAGGTTGATTAATTTCCTCTAACAGCACATCCCCGAGTGTTTTATTCCTCTTACACCACATTCACTTCATTAGAGTGACACCACACTTTTTATCCATTTATAGTTACATTTAACGAGTGAGTTCCTGTTGTCGCTTATGTTACAGCAGCTATACACTCGTTCCCTCACCAGCGTCTCTTTATTCTCTCTCTTTACCGAGGAACCGCAGAAGTGTGAACTCCTCTGTCCCGACCCGCCGACACTGGAGACTCCTTCCACACACGTTACATAAACATCTCCTTACTTTAAGAAAACCGCACATCAATGATTATTTTAATCTGTTTATCATCACTGGAGCTGTACGTCACTGAGCTGTTGCTATAGAAACGATAACGTATTAAAAAGGATGTGAATATAAACCTGCGCTACCGTCAGAGCTGCTGTTATAGAGAACTAATCAACACCTTCTGACCAATCAGAGCGCAGAACTCAGAACAGCTATAAACAAGCCACAGAGAGCCGTTATTACGCTGTGTTCGGTTTACACACACGGGGTCGTGCTGTTAGAGGAAAATCATCAGCGTCCTGCAGCCAATCACAGCCCAGCATTCACACTTACACGGAGCTGCTGATTGGCTCAGCTAACATGAGCGGCTTTATAAGCTTTTATACAAACACAGCTGTGTAAAATGAAGTCTGATGTTCTGTAACAAACATTAAATAACAAAATTATATACAAGCTAAAGTTAAACTGTTAAAATAAGTGAATACATTTGATTATTTAGCTAGTTAGCATACACGACTAGCCGGGCTCTAACGGACACTTCAGTAAAAAGTGATTGTTTTTGGTTTCGCAGATTATCTACAACACTAAACTTTTCTTTTTAAAATAATATTAAGAAGAGTTTAATTCGGACAAACTGAATGTTTTTATGCGGATGAAGGCTGAAGCCTGCGCGCGCGCAGTAATGCTGTTCCTCACCATTCTCCTGCAACACACAAAACACAAAATACACATTAAAACCGCGACAAACTTCACAAATAACCATTTAATACACCACTTAACATCTTCATAATCGTCACTATGTAGCGCATTTTCAGACACATCGCGGGATTAATTCAGATTTTTATAGATGATTTTGATGTTTCAGCGCTAACACTTACACAGCCAGCGAGCGAGGAGGCGAAAAGGGGCGGGACTTCCGCTTCCGCCATGTTTATAGCTTCCCTACGGCGGCGCACGAGCGACAATTTAAAACCCAAACGCGAAAAACTAGCGACGCCTCGCGGCCACGTGACAGTACTACACCTGGTGATTCGAGTCATTTAGTTCAGTTCAGGAAGATGAGTCGATTCTTTAACTCACTGACTCGTTCAATTTTGTTTTTTATATTTTATGTGTGTTTAAGATTATAAAATAATTATAGTATGGATGTTTTTATGATTAATTGTATGTAATTGAACAGATGTGTTTCTATAAATTAAATATGAATTAATTATACATTTATTTATAATTAGAATTTATAATTTATTTATTTCTACAGATTTTTTTAAATAGTGTTTCTTTCAGACACAGCTGTTATACCTGAATCGTGGTGTCAAATTAAAAGAAAATGAATAAATAAGTGTGTGTGTGTGTGTGTGTGTGTGTGTGTGTGTGTGTGTGTGTACATATCGATACATGCCAGACCTTCACTTCTACCCCGACTCCTACACCACACACTCAGGATTCTCCTTCTCATTCACTGGCACATTTTTCTAAACTTATCCTGCAGATCTACCACCTGCTCACTGGATCCAATCCCTTCCTCATTGCTCCAGACCATCTCTCAAGACCTCCTCGTTTTTCTTACTACATCGCCTCCTCATCAGCGTCTTTAGACTGATCGTGTTCTTAGTTCCTGACCCAGTGAACCAGTGGGAGGATGTGTTTACTGATAGAGACTCACAGCACTTCTGTAAGTCGCTCTGCATAAGAGCTTCTGCCAAACGCCATAAATGTAAATGTACATGTTTAAATCTCTGGCCTTTGTCTAACAGAATTAGAGGTTTCTGAGGCTTGTGTGGTATTCAGACAAAACAGATTTTATGATTCAGATCCTGACTCTTCTACAGATTCAGAGTCACTTTTCCAGATTATTATTATTTTATTTAATATTCATGTGTTGTAAATATTCCTTATTAAATATACACACTGTGTAATGAAGTAAAGAAGAGTGGTTTATTTTACTGTCTTTTAATTGAATTACATTTTATTTAACATTTTGTTTCATTACTGTTTAAATGTTTTTCGTCATCAATATTTAATGAATCTCAGTTTGACTGCTGAAATAAACAGTGTGTTTTAAGATAATCTTTGACATACAGCAGACAAACGAATCGTTCAGACTGATGATCCACGGGAGTCGGTTCGTCTGAAAGATTCATTATAACAAATCTTCCTGTATAAAAATCACAAACTGCATGAATACTTCAAAATATTATAAACATAATTTCCTCTGAACCATAAAAATATCTATTTTTATCATATAATAATAATAATAATAATAATAATAATAACAACAGAGCCGGAGGCAGAGCGCAAACACACTGACACACGTGGAGAAGGTGAAAGAAACCACAGAAGAACTGTTTAATGATTTTACGGTGAGGGTAGGGTGAGGGTAGGGTGAGGGTAAGGGAGGTGGAGGTGATGTGAGAGAAGGTGAGGCAGTGAGGAACCTGTGCAGTCTCAGGTGTGGGACAGACACTAGGCGCCGCAGTGGAATCGCGGAGAAGAACGGCGGTGACGCAGCGGCTCACAGAAGAGATGAATTCCGTGGCTCAGTGCCATGGCGCACGAACGGCTTGTCTTGGCTCAATTCTGTAATGTTCAGAGGAAGAGAAAATCGTGTTAGTTCCTGACAAGTTTCTCCTCACCTGTGTCTAAGAACACCGTCTTTTATCTCACTGGCTCTGGAGAAGGAGAGCAGCCGTGGCAATCATCTGTCACCAGGCACGTCTTCTAACTGCTCTCCCCACCCCTGCCACGTGCACCTCGGCTGTTCAGTGCTGCTGATCTGGCGCTGTCAGCATTGCCGTGCTGGATCCTCACTCTGTGGTGCACCTGGAATGAGAAGTCCTGTAGTGAGAGAAACCACTGGGTGATATGGGAGTTGGTTTCATGATCTGGAATGATCTGTGATAAGAGTGAAGTGTCTGCCAGTGAAGTAATACTTAAGCTCCTCTGTGGCCCATTTGATGGCAAGAGCTTCCCATTACACTGCAGCATAGCGTCTTTCAGCAGGATTAAGTCCTCTGCTCATGTAAAACGCCGGGTGTTCTTCTGCCTCGAACACCTGAGACAGGTGCCCAGGCCCGTTTCAGAGGCATCGGTATGCACTGTGCAGGGAGAGCTGGTTAGGGCTGCTTTCAGGGCCTGGAACGCTGCTTGGCTTTGACTTTCCAGTGCACATTGTCTGGCTGTCCCTTCTTCATGAGGTCTGAAAGAGGGGAGAAGAGAAGAGGGGAGAAGGCAAAGAGAAGAAGTTAGGTACGAACCTCCGTTAATACCCTGCTATCCCCAAAAAGGCACATACCTGGCATTTGGAGGTGGGCCGGAGCTACACCTTCATGGCTTTAATTTTCTTTTCTTCAGGTTTTAGCAGACCTCGACCGATGCAGAATCCCAGGTACTGTGTCTCCGTCAGCATCAAGTGGCATTTACAGGGATTGGCTTTCATGCCTGCCTGCTGGAGCCCTTTCAGGACAAGTGGTCCATCCAGGTGACTTAAAGAATGCCCTCATCATCAAGGTGTGCTGCCACAAACGCCTTGTGTGGCCATAGGACGATGTCCATGAGCCGGTGGAAGGTGCTCTGTGGAGCCCAGGGGGAGGACCTGGTATTGCCAGCACCCACTGGAGATGGAAAACATCAATTTGGGTCTGCCTCTGGGCACCAGGGCTTCCTGCCAGTAGCCTTTTGTCAGGTACAAGGCAGAGATGAAGCAGGCCCTCCCTAGGAGCTCCACTAGATCATCCACCTGAAGGTGCTGGACCGGCTGCGTTTGGCCTGGTTCCATCTGCAAACTGGTCTATCAGCCTTCTCATGACTTCACCATGTACACTACACACACCTCATTTTAATACACACTGATTGCTGGGATCTTTATTATAAGCACTTGTTGTAGTGGGCGTGGCTACCGAACTAGTAATCATCCAGTGTACTGTCATCACACATGGACCCGATCCTCGAGTTATTGAAGCGAAGAGACTGAGCGCCTTCTACACCTTGGCTATATTTTATTGTTCTAATTTTTTTTAAACTTGTGGTTTAGGAGATGAAAGAAATGAGAAAAGAGAAAAGAGCGAGTGCTTCCTGGAGCATCTTTATACCGAAGAAAAAAACACACACAGGATTTAACACAATCTTTACCCACGTGTCCGTTCAGACGGGATTTATATCAGCTGGAGTTATTNGAATAATGATGGAATAATGATGGAATAATGATGGAATAATTAGGTTACACACCTCCACATGGAAAACTGTCTGAATACGGCTTTTTTCTCCATTTTTCTCATTTCACAGATTTGATATGCTGCTGGTCTGCAGGTTGAGAGAAAACGCTAGAAGGCGCTGTGTATCCACATAAGCTGGCATCATGGATCGGACAATAAAAAGTGCAGGCACGCACACACACACACACACACACACACACACACACACACACTTGGAGCTGAAGAAGCAGTCATTATGTGTGTGTGTGACTTGCGGTGATGGAGCTGAGAGATGATTATCCTGGACGGAGGTTACTGCAGTAGGAAATGTTTCTCAGGTCGGATAACGAGCGGCAGAAGAAGCGCAGATCTGCATTAATAAGGCTCTTCGTGATGGAATGAGGCTACGGCGAGTGTCTCAAACCTCACAAAGACTCACTCAATGTAAAATATGCGCATTTCATCAGAATCACATCTGAGGTCTGCAGACTCGCCATCTTCAGCTTCGATTACGTCTGGAAATAAAACGAGCAGCTTGACCTGATTAATGATTCGTGTCTGTGTGAGTTTCTCTAATAATATTATTTAGTCACGGTTTCACTAGGCAGAGTGTATTGGACCGAAATTTATCTTTAATTATAAATTTACTGTTCTGCCTTTTAATCCTGTTTTCAGTGCACACTAGTCCACTTCCCCTCGAGCGTCGTAAGGGCTTTAGTGAAGTTTGTTAAAGGAGTTAAATTTTATGTTTTATCTTTTTTATGGAGGATAATCTTTGGATAAATCCTGACTCACAAGGTTGACTTGGTGTCTTTTTTTTTCATTAAAAATCTGCAAAAAAACGTGCATCAGTGATCTCTAACATTAAACTATTGTCACGAATTCTCTGTTAAAGCACAGCTCCTGAAGCAGGAGGAGAGTCGGAATGGGGTCTGGGATCATCGCTGGCTTTAACACGGAGCTCGAGTAGCGAGGTGAGGCGGGGCAGAGGCGGGTCCTGTAGCAGGGAGGAGTTCTGGAGTGTGTGGAATACCTGCAGGAACCAGGTCCAGGACGCCGTTTTGGGGAGCCGCTCTTTAAGGCTGAAATGCATTACATCTCAATATTTAATTTTCCAGGTGAAAGACACGTTCAGGACTTACAGCCAGCTTCTGAATGAATGGCATTCTGGGTAAAAGAGGGATAAAGTAATCGTCTGTAAAGTCTTTGTGGTTAATTTGCTTAAACTCACACTGAAAATAAACATGAGGGAAAATTAACCTTTAACTGAAATAAGCTTAAGAAATAAAACAAACTTTACAAGGGTGCCAATACTTTTGGAGCTAGTTGGATGTCCCATCCGTGTTTTTCAGCTGAGAAATAATTAAATATAATCTCACATTAAAATGCAACGATCACTCGTATCTTTTAGAGATAAAATTTTTTAAATTAAAAATGAGATCAAATAATTACATTAAAAAGTTATAAAGAATAAAACAGATTTTTTCCTGTTCATAAAAATAAACATTTACAATATAAAGCATTTTTGACGAAAATAAGCCGAAATAAAAACGTCCGTACTCGTTAAAAAGGTTTGTCTCAAGCTATATTTCGTTTTTTTTTAACAAAAAGTATTTCCTGAATAATAATAAAGAATAAAATTTAATAAAGAAAAAAGTTTAAGCAAATCTTTTTTCATGATTCCACAAATCCCTGAATAAATATATTTATTATCATTCAGCTGTGAAAAAGAATAAAAATAATAATAATAATAAAATAAATAAATAATAATAATAATAATAAATAATAATAATAATAATAATAATAATAATAATAATAATAATAATAATAATAATAATAATTATTATCAGAAACACACGCAGTACTGAATATTTATAGCATCAACGAGAAATAAAACATTTACTACAAACAATATGAATTAATGTGTTTATTATAATTAATGTGTTTATTATAATTACTGTGTTTATTATAATTAATGTGTTTATTATAATTAATGTGTTTATTATAATTACTGTGTTTGTGGTTAAATGGAAAATAAACGGAGGTGAATTAAATCTTTCACCTGATTATAATTTACAATATTAGAATTTAGTCGTATAATTTAATTTATGTGAATATTGTAAACTTTTTAAGTCAAGAATGGAATAAATATTATATATAAATATTATATTCTAATGCCAATTAATACATTAACCTTCATTATTACTCTTATTGTTTACAGTATTATATATTTTATAGTAATATTATAATAGTTTATTAATTCAGAACAGAAGCGAAGACATTTTACTGATATTAATGAGATCAGGCTCATGCTAAACTTATTACAGAAAATTACCATAAAATGTGTTTTATAACAATGCAGTTCATTTCTTCAGTGTTAAACATAAAGCTATAGATAAATGTTTTAATCCATAATTCTAATAAACCTATTAATAAATGGGATAATTATTTTACACCATGAGGATGACATCACTGTAAAGACCCTTATAACTTATAACGTAAACTAAACATTACAGAACTTTTTGAATAATTATAGCACTTGCCAAATAAATAAACATAAATATACATCATTAAATTATACTTACTAACTATAATAACATGTTTTTGTTTTTTTTTTACCATTTTTATTTACCTTTGAGTCGCCATGGTTACGCAGAAAACCGCGTTCGTGTAAATATGAGCATGAAGTCGATTCTGAGTCTCAGCACACCTCCTTGTCCAAACACTGCGTTTTCTTCTCCATACTATACTTCTGCAGGATTTTCCCCTCAGGCACACACACACACACACACACACACACACACACACACACACACACACACACTCCTAAGCTAGAGTGTGTGTGTTCAGCACGTACATTATGGATCAGGTGTGTGTTAGAGTGTAAATTCACTGCTCTGAAACATGAAACACGGCCGCGCCTAAGGAACAAGAGATCAGAAAATTCACCACACACACACACACACACACACACACACACACACACACACACACACACACACACACAGTGAAGACAAACCCTGGACAAAACCGTATCAGTGATTTCTGCCATTCTTTAAGCAAACATCTACAAACTGAAATATTGAACAGTTTCCTTTATTCATTAATCAAAATCATTAAAATGGAATAATTCTACACACCTGGGCGAAATATTCACCTGTTAATGACCTTAATAACAGCTCGCTGGTGAGGAGATGAAGCAGGAGTGAAGCAGGAGTGAAGCAGGAGTGAAGCAGGAGTGAAGCAGAGAGATGAGCAGGAGTGAAGCAGAGAGATGAGCAGGAGTGAAGCAGGAGTGAAGCAGAGAGATGAG
>CM074956.1:23823218-23830718 GCA_037577455.1 Pangasius macronema
CTGCGTACTTAGCCCGCTGCTGTTCACTCTGCTGACTCACGACTGCGCAGCAATGCACAGCACAAACCACATCATAACTCTTGACTTGACTTGACACACACGCACACACATACACACACACATACACACACATGCACGCACACAAACACATACACATACGCACACACATACATGCAGGCACACAAACACATATGCACACACATGCACACACACACACACACACACACACACACACACACACACAAGCACACACACATGCACACCCACACGCACATGCTCACACACACATACAGATGTGCAGACATTAGTATGTTGTAGTAAAAAAAGTTTCTCAGTTTAGTCCATTAAACGATCACATGCCTTTTTAAACACACTGTGTATTTCAGGTTGTCCTCTTATTCTTATTATTATTATTATTATTATTATTATTACTTGGTTTTATAAAGGCAAGTGGTTTTATTGCCATTCCTCTATAAAGCTTGTATACATCAGAAGGAAAAGTCGTTTCTCCAGGACTGTGATGAAACACAGAACAGTACGGGAGATTACACACATTCAATTTTCAATTCAGTTTTATTTGTATAGCGCTTTTAACAACAGACTTTGTCACAAAGCAGCTTTACAGAAATAAATACATTCAGGATTTTATAAATTTGTCCCTAATGAGCAATCCAGAAGTGATGGTAGTGAGGAAAAACTCCCTGAGACTTCATGAGGAAGAAACCTTGAGAGGAACCAGACTCAGAAGGAACCCGTCCTCGTCTGGGTGACACGCGATAGTGCGATTTTAAATCATTCCCTTCTGTAACTGTGTACTACACGGACACATAGTGCATACTGCTCACTGATGGAGACCTGAGTGCAAAAATTTAAGTCCAAAGCCATCTTCATGGTTCCTAAGTGGTACCATCCTCAGTAATCTCATGTATCTTCAGGCTGTCCATGTGGGCCATCCTCAGCAGCAGCGAGTGATCTCCAAGAGATGAGAACTCCAACCTGAAGTAGGGCATCAGGATGGATCAGGTGGCCTGTTCCACAGCAGTGTGAGACAAGTGAGGACAATAAACACACAGGACGTGGGCTGTAAACTGGGAACTGTTTTGTAGCGTAGCAGCAATAAATATAGCAGTAATAATTGCAGCAAAAACTGATGCTGTCTGTTGCAGCTTTGTAAGGTGCAGGTGTGCAGTGGTAGAGTCAGACTGGCTCAGGTGTTTGACTAGTCCAGGTGAGTGTTGGGAGGCAGCAAGGTGTTGAGTAATCTCAACCTCAGGGGAGAAACTGTTGCGGAGTCTGCTGGTGGTGGGACAGATGCTCCTGTTCCGTCTGCCAGATGGCAGGAGGGTGAAGAGCCCATGAGAGGGGTGAGATGGGTGAGGGGGTGAAAGGGGTTAGGGGGTGAAAGGAGTGAGGGGGTGAGAAGGGTGAGACAACATGTTCCACTATATGTCCGTCCACACATGTAGAATGACAGTAAAGCTTGACTTGACTTGAGAGTGGTGAGGGAGTGAGAGGGTTTAGGGGCTGAGAGGGGTGAGAAGGGTTAGGGGTGAAAGGGGTAAGGGGGTGAGAGGGGTTAGGGGATTAGGGGTGAAAGGCGTTAGGGGGTTAGGGGGTTGTTCGCAGTACTCATGGCTTTGCGGACGCGGTGGCTGTTGTATGAGGTGGTGCTGGTGGTTGGAGAGACTCTGATGATCTTCTGAGATGTTCTCAGTATCTGCTGTGGGGTCTTGCGGTCGGAGGCTGCGCGGTTCCTGTACCAGGCGGTGAGACGCACTCTATCTGTAGAACCAGGTGAGGATGGGAGGGAGGAGTTTTTCTATCAGTACATGCTGTATGTGTATTAGTACTGCCTGTATGTGTGAGTACTTCTTACTTCAGTAAAGTTTCTTTCACAAGTTTATAGTGTGTGTGTGTGTGTGTGTGTGTGTGTGTGTTTGTGTGTGTCTCCCTTCTGACTGATTCACTCCACAGACACGTTTTTGGCCCGTAGCAGCTATATCGCACCATCATACTGATACTGAAACCATCACGCTTTGCTAACGATGCTTTCCGTATCCTCAGTAGATGACGCCTCGCTAACCTTTTCCAGCCTCGGCGCTTCGTAAACACTTTCCATATCCTCAGTGCTTAGCTCTCCTCACGGACATGCTTTATGGTATTGCATGTTTTCATTGCTTTCCTGGCCTTGTATACTTTGCCAGCATGCTGTCCATATCCTCCTGTGAACCCTTCAGGGGAAATCTCTTTTTTAAAAATCTATATATAGTGCATGCAGGCAATCAATGAGCTCAGAATTGCATTCTGGGAAATCGATCGCATTTCATTTCCCTGCAGTTGAAGAGAAGGAGTGTGAGTTTTACGCAGAAAAGCTTCTTACCACACCTCGAACTCAATCAGAGGCTCTCAGCTCTCGGTCGATACGATGGGCCGAGGGAATGATAACCTCGGCTCCTGAGCTGCACAGAGACGTTCTCACAAGCACGCCACTTTATTTCTGTAATTTTAAAGGAGAAGAAGTCAGTGTGTGTTTCAGCCTGCGCTATTCTGGGAGAAAATCTGATCATCCATTACTGAGATGAGAGACACAGATAACACACTGCTGTCTGCATCCAGCTGTCTCACTCACACACACACACACACACACACACACACACACACACACACACACAGAGCTGTTGATTGAATTTTCTGAACAGCTCTGACAGTAGTGCAGCTGCAAATCACAGGTTTATATTAATGCACTCATTCCAATACTTTGGCGTTTCTATAGTAACAGCTCATTCACAGGGACGTATACAGCAGACGCTCCACGCAAACGGATTAAAACGTGTATACAGACATGATACAGCAAAGTTCTCTTGAAGTAAGTAGACATTTTTTTAAACATTTATGGAAGGAGTCTCCAGTGTCAGCGCTTTGTAACAGTCAGAGATGAAGCTGTAGCGTTAAGTTTTGAGTTTACGCTTCTTTGCGGTTTCTCGGCAGCATGACAAGCTGAGTTATCTTTGTCTTGTTAATAAGGCAAATAAAAATTAATATGTTTTTTGTCACTAGGGTTTTTTTTTTAATAAATCTCCCAAAGTGGTCTAAATAGTCATCACATTCAAGTTGGCATCATGGGTTCTTACAGAGATCATTTTACTGCTGCTGGTCGTTGGATGTCGGTGTCCGATGAGCTGCTTTGAGTTTTTCAGAAACTGCTGATCTAATGGGATTTTCACACACAGCAGTCTCTAGAGTTTACACAGAATGGTGTGAAAAAAAAAAAAAAAAAACACCAGAGGAGAATGACCAGACTGGTCTGAGCTGACAGGAAGTCTATAGTAACTCAAATAAGCACTCTTTACATCTGCGGTGAGCAGAAAAGCATCTCTGAACACACAACAGCAGACCTTGAGGTGGATGAGCTACAACAGCAGAAGACAACATCAGGTTCCACTCCTCTCATCCAAGAACAGGAACCTGAGGCTGTCATGGGCACAGACTCACCCACACGGGACAGGACTGGTTTTCTAAAAAATGTCATTAGAATTTATTCAAATTAATTGCATGTTTCAGCCTTTATTTTATCCTGTTGATATAAATAGAGGTTTATTTTTTTAATGTAACTGTTTTCCTGGCAGCTCATTAGCCTGTATACAGTATCATGACACATACTGTGTGTAATAGACAGTATTGTGATATGCTTTTGTCATAACGCCCAGCTCTAATTAAAATGTACAGTATTTCAGCCGTTTAATGTAAAGTAAACATGCGCAGTGCTGCACACTGATCTCCAGCGAGGGAGTTGATCTAACGCAAAGAAATCCGTACAGTGAGTTTCACAGCTGGATGTGCTCTGCCTCTCTGCTTGTACAGTTACACGTCTGAGCAGTCTGTTCAAAAGTCAGCAGAAAAGAGGAGCACCAAAAATGAACTCTTTATTGTAGTGATAAAAGAATCTCCCAGGCTTATGAAGACACTGCTGTCTATTCACCCCCTTCCTCTGCTGCGGCTGTGAAGCAAACAGCAGATACGGCTGCAAAACCGCTGAGAAGAGAAAGGAACAAAAGCAGATTCCACTGATCAGTCACATGGATCGGGAGCGAGTGCCGTTACTGCTCTGGAACGTAGATTAGAGGAGCTGGCAGCGGGCAGGAGCTGTTGGCGGGAACGCAACGGCGCATTGAAGTACAGCAGCAGCACTGAACGGCAGATTTGGCTAAATTAAGTGGATCCTCCATCCAATATGTCTGGACAAGTGCCTGAGCTTTTTTGTGGTTCATTAGAGGAGCCTAAGACTCGAGCTTGAGCATCACACTGCCCCTCTTTCTGAGTGTGAACTCAATTGAAATACACTGAAATTAGAGAAACACACTTTCTATATGCTGTGTGCTTTATTTAAAACCATAAGCTGTGGAAACAGTTCTTAATGAACAATGCAACTTTATGAAGATTTTATTCTGACGAAAGAACTAAACATAGCCTTCATTAACTAGCTGGGGGGGGGGGGCGTACTAACATATGAATATATAAAGTAACAAAAGGTGGAAGAATTTTCTTTAATTATAATATTTTTAATTTAAATAGATTGTTAGCTTGATGCACATTTCTAATATTTTTCCTTTTTTTTTACATCGTTGTCCTTCCTAAGCATGGGGGAATGATGTGAGGTCTGTACCCAGATTTCTGTAAAGCTGCTTTATGACGATGTCCGTTGTTACAACGACTTTAAATAAATAAAATTGAATTTAAAATGCACTCAGCTGAAAATAGTATGCAGTCATGGGAAAAAGAAAGTGCACCCTCCTTCAACTGTATGTTTTTATTTATTATCAGGACCCAAATAATAATCGTGTGTTTCTTCTGTAAACAAACAAATAACTTCAGGTGACAACAAAAACACAACAGGCTTCAATATGGAGTCTTTTTTTCCCAAAAAGCAAACCAACATTCAGAGAGCATGAGGGAAGAAATAAGTACACCCTTCCTACTTCCACAAAGCCAGGTGTTACTAATGAAGGTTATTTAATCATACAGAAGTGTGACTGCCTCTATAACAGACGTTTCGGCATTTCTGGAGAACTCTGTGTGTTCAAATGTAAGTTAAACTTGCGTGTAAAATGAAGCAAACTTACTAGGTTTTTAGTTCTTGAACTAGGCTTATTTCATTAACTGTTAAACATTAAACAGTTGATATACTTATCACTCAAAGGAAAAAAAACGTGTGTAGCTGAGACGTGTCCTGTCTGGATTCCGGGTAAGGGCTCGTTGACGCTGTGATTGGATGAAGCAGCAGGCGTGCTGGCTGCAGTGTCCGATGCACAAACGCTGGGCTTGAGATCAGTGCCTCTGGAATGAAAACTGTGTGGCTAGGATTGCATTTATTTTAAGAACCGCTTCAAGGGTTGTGTGGATTATTGTGCCAAATAGGAGAACTGTAGCAGCAGCATGGAATAGCAGCCTTTGCACAATTCAAGTTGGATTCTCCAACTAATCTGTCTGGACAGGTTCCTGATCCACTGTGTGGTCCTCCAAACACACGTGGCTGGACTCTTCTACAGTCTGCTGATTTCACTGATGAGCTCTAGCTCATGTTGAAGCTCTGACTTAATAAACAAGTGGAGAAACTGGCTGCAGTGACAGAGGAAGAGACCCTAATCTTCCAAAATGAGGGCTGTGTGGTGTAACAGGCAGGACTCCGTGTGCTGGAAGTTTATTTATAAAATCCAATATCCAAAATTAGAGGCAGAAAGAGGGAAATGTTCAAACGCAGAAATTCATGAGTAAACCAGACAGTAGGGAAAATCCAAAGAGTAGTAGATCACCAAGGCAAGGGCCAAAACACAGAAATAGCAGTAAAAGAATACAAAGTTCATCATTTGAAAGTTGGCAAGACTTCGCACTGACTGAATGCTTGAACTTGGGTAAGAATTGCTTGGTAGGTGATGAAGGAGTTAGTATTTGGGGAGGAAGGGGAACATCTGGTGGTGTGGAGGTATGATGTCTGGGTGGATGTGATTATGGCTAGTACTTCTGCAAGTACGTTTTCATGTACATTTGCATGTGCTAGTGTGGACCATAAGTCCCGTGGGTGGGGGGGTTGGTCTGGCCCCTGGGGGTGACCCCAACATACTAACCATGGGGTCAGACACACACTTGCAGTTGTGCACGCTCTATCCACATGCTGGTTCTATGGAGGCAAGTAGAAAAGCAAGTAGAAAAGACGTGACACGTTTCACTGTGTGATTAGAAGCGTTTCTTTCTGCACATAATCACATAATCTGAATTTTTTACAAAACAGCTTGTGCAGGTTTTCATTTGAGCAAATAGAATTTGCAGATATAAATGGCTTTCACATATAGGAGCACTCTCGCCAAAACCAATACTGTAATCATCAGTTCATCAGAGGGTTAGGGTTAGGGTAAATGTTTGCCCAGGTTACGTATCTTGCAAATGGACACAAAATTTGAGACTATAATGGTTAGGTGGATATTTCCAGTGGAGGAGAAGGATAGAATGAAAGGTGGCGCTCACTAAGTAATGGCATGTAAACAATCACTGCTTTGTAAGCACTGTTGTGATGAACTGTTGTGATGGAGCAAGTGGATTACTCACACGGCAAAAATGTCTCAACGGATGAGGGTTTTTTTGAGTTAGTGTTGCACAGTGACATCCAGCCATGCACACTGAGTCAGAATATACAGCAGAAGATCTGCACCAGCGAGAAGAGCAACAGGAGGCAAGCAGAGAGCGATTGCAGGTCTTTCAAAATTACACTGAACTAAATAACTGAAGTTAACAAGACACAAGTTATCTAGCAATGATTACATGATTACACGATTATCTACCTTCATGTTAGTGATCTTACTTAGCCATCTTACTAGTAGACACGTGAATGACGATCAACATTTCCAAATGGATATTAACTAGTTTTTAGTTCCTTTTCTTTAGTTCCTTTTGTAGGGTTGACCTTCTGTTAGCTTGGAAAGGTGTCCAATTTGATAGTTTGAACATTGCGAGATTTTAGAAAGCAAATTCTGGCTGATCTTTAAAAATCACTACACTGTACTGCTCTGTACGGAGGCTGAGGTGTCTGATTTGGAGGTCCGGTTTAGGTTGATCACAGTAGGAGCCATGATGGTTGAATTACATATTTGCCTATTACATGCTGCGTATTGTAGTTTTGCTGCATTAAAACAAAATGATGAATTCTGTTAAAACACTGACAGTGAGCAATACAATACCATGCAACAGAATATTATGTACCATGACAAATAATATATTAAATTCTAGTTTTATGTCCTTTAAGACTGTGCTTACAGGAGAGAATGTGCCAGTGAGGGATCTCAAGCACTGTGTAGAAGTGACGGCCAGTGGGCTGGTCACTCATCAGCTCTCTGTGTGCTTTGGGGAGCATCATAAGGAGGGTTAGCACTGTGGGTGAAGGACGTGATTACATATGCACATGCAGGAACGCAGGTCAAGAGTTGCCTTCTTCCATTAAACCTGATTCGA
>CM074956.1:23838222-23849646 GCA_037577455.1 Pangasius macronema
TTTGAATTCTGCAGCTCGCTGATAGCCCCATACAGTACACCGAGCGCCTCCTTAGCATTAGCACTGGGGGGAATGTACACACCGATTAGGATAGTGGTGAATTCCCGTGGTAAATAGAAAGGTCTACATCTAACAGTCACAAACTCCACCAGTGATGAGCAGTAACTAGAAACTAGCACCGAGTTTTTGCACCATTCCATGTTGATATAAACACACAAGCCACCGCCATGAGCCTTACTGCACAGAGATGTGTTTCTGTCAGCACGAAACGAGGCTAGCCTGGCTAGCGTCCGGAACTCTGTCGCTGAGCCACGTCTCCTTGAAAACAAAGACTCAGCAGTCTCTAAACTCATGCTGCGTAGTTCGCTGGAGTCGGCTGTAATCCAGTTTATTGTCCAGGGAGCAGACAAGTGGAGGTGCTGTCACAGTTCACTTATACTATAGGCCACTATCCAGTGAATTTTTAATAACATAATTGTGTAATAGATAGTTGAGAGTCGAAACTCGAATAAACGAACGATGTGTACCAATATTCAGCAAGTAGTCTGGTCTAAAAGCCAGCACCTCAGCATAGCCTAATAACTGACATAACTCCGCCACATCGCTGCTGAATCTGCCTCACTTGGAAAGAAATTTAGCTCGTCAGTCTTTCAGATGCGCAGATTTCCCAATCATATTACTACAGAAAGTAGACATTAGAAGTTTATAAGAAAGCTGGTGCAGTTATCGTGGCTTACGTTTTGTAGCTAGCTAGAAAGCAGTGTAGATTAAACTTGCTAATCATTTTGATAACTTAGATTCAAATCCTTTTTAGAAGGAAAAAAGATGAGTATTGGGCAGTATGATTCCCCCCAAAGGAACTCCTTTAGTGCTTGTTGTAGTTCCCATGGGGCAGTCGTGGCCTAATGGTCTGAGAGACGGACTTGTAACCTGAAGGTGAACCTGAAGGTGGTGGGTTCGAGTCTNTGGGTTAAATGCAGAGCACAAATTCTGAGTATGGGTCACCACACTTGGCCACAAAGTCACTTCACTTCACTTCATTTTTGACCACTAGGTAACTCTATGGAGTTAAATTAAAAGATTATGCGATATGTAGAATGGCAAGCAAAAGAAAAGAACGTTAGCTTACAGTATATCTTTCAGATAGCATCATTTTTTAACCACTGATCACTCAAAAGACGTCATTAGCATTTCAACTGTGCTTATAAACTTGTGAATGTGGAGAAAGTTGTGAACAGTTGATATAAATGTTTGTGCTCCACCACAGTGCCCCCTACAGAGGAACAGCCAGAGAGGGAAGCAGTGTGGGAAAAGAGAGAGAGAGAGAGAGAGAGAGAGAGAGAGAGAGAGACATAATATGAACAGGGAGAACTTCATCATGTAGTACATCCCATAATGCAAAGTGGTCATTTTATTTTTATTCATTTCATGTAATTTCTCTCCTTCTCTCTCTCTTGCTCTCTCTCTCTCTCTCTCTCTTTCTCTCCTTCTCTCTCTCTCTTGCTCTCTCTCTCTCTCTCTCTCTCTCTTTCTCTCTCTCTCTCTTTCTCTCTTATCCTAATTGACTAAATTAAAGTAATTATATCACAGACTCAGTGGTGCATGAAGAAGTGGAAATAGAAAAATGGACAGAGCAAAAACAGGCCTTGGTATAGCAGAGAGGGAGAAAGAGAGGGATGAAGAGAAAAAAGAGATATAAAGTCTACACAGAGCCTCAGCAACAGAGTGGATGCTGTACTGGAGCACAGGTTTACGTTATTATAGAATATAAATATCCGTGGTGTCCGAGTTTCCAGGTAGTCGTGTAGTTTTAACATAAACTCTAAATAAATGGTTTTAATGTGGTGGAAACGTCAGACAGATGATCAGCAGGTACATCATTATATATTTATAACATCTTACCATTCATGTGAAATACTTTATTCTGTCATTATTCAAACGCTGATTAAGTTCCTTTATTATCTTTTGGTGCTAAATTGGTTGCACTTGTGTTGCACTAGAGCACAAGAGCAAATGCAGCAGACGGATTGTTTCAGTCTCCACCTTACTGTCATTTACATTTTTTTAAAATGTTAAAATCTTTATGCGCTATTAGTTACTCGGACTTATGATCCAGCTTAGCGTTCAGCAGCCTGCTGGTGTGTTTACACTAATAGCCTTGTATTTAGAGCTGGCACAATTCACTGCTCTTTTCTAATAACAATCTCTCTTCTCTTCTCTTCTCTTCTCTTCCCTTCTCTTCTCTTCTCTTCTCTTCTCTTCTCTTCTCTTCTCTTCTCTTCTTGTTGCCGTTCCTCTGGATTGACTGCGACTCAGGTAAGACAGCTGTCTCACTTTTCAGACGTAGATGCCTGTAATTAAGTTTTAATTTTTATGCCACTGAATACATATTCATTTTACAGTGCACAAAAATTATTATTATTATTATTATTATTATTATTATTATTATTATTTATATAAATACTTGGGGTAGCTCCACAGACAAATAAACATTAACGTGTAATATCTACTAAACAAAATATACAAAGAGAGTTTTGTGCATTGTAGCTGATGGAATAAAACAGCACAAAGGAGCACCACACACACACACACACACACACACACACACACACACACACACACACACCTGCTCTTGGCGTGATTACGGTCCCTTTTCAGGACACTTTGTTAGAGTTTGTTACTCTTATTAAGTTCAGCAGTCGAAGTTGCACCCCTCCACCCCTCAGCAGCCTCAGTGGTATGTTCCAGTCACACTTGTCGAAAAAAGATGCCACATTTAAAAACTAGCGTAAAACCTTCTTACACTGCTACACCTTCTCACTGCTACACCTTCTCACTGCTGATTCTGCGAGAACCTGTGAAAACACTACACCTGTCTCCTGAGTTCTCTCATCACATCATACCTCTCCTCTCTACAACATCTGTTCATCATCTCTTCATCATCTGTACATCTATACATCATCTCTTCATCTATACATCATCTCTTCATCATCTGTACATCGTCTCTTCATCATCTGTACATCTATACATCATCTCTTCACCTGTACATCATCTCTTCATCATCTGTACATCATCTCTTCACCTGTACATCATCTCTTCATCATCTGTACATCATCTCTTCACCTGTACATCATCTCTTCATCATCTGTACATCATCTGTTCATCATCTGTTCATCATCTCCTCCTCCTCCAGCCTGCTATCTCTGTTTTCCTCATTATTACTCGACTTGTCTGTAAGAGGAAAGATTGAAGCCCATGCTCATAATGCATTATAACTCCATTTATAATTATTTATCAGCAAGTATCTCTGTTCTGTAAATACATTTATAAAGACCCATTGAGACCTACACCTCCTTATAATGTTGTTATAATTACTTATAAGTGATGCACTTGCTCTTTCAAAGCTCATAATGCATTATACATCGATTTATAAGTATTAATTATTCAGTCTTATGGTTCTGTGAATGTATTTATGATGCTGCGTCTATAGATCTTAATGTGTATTTATAAATGTATTTATAGAACAGTAATACTTCTTATAAATAGTTATAAATGGGGCTATAATTGATTATGAGCATGGGCTTCACAGAAAGTGTTCCCCAAAGATTTCGTTACTGCACAGGACTAGAGCTCTGTTGATTTTTATGTTCTTGAAGATCTACGCCCCTAGTATTTTTATTCTGAGACGTCTCTGTGGAAAAAGTGCGCTTTCAAAAATAACACAGAGAGACGGAGTGCAATTATCACCCCAATCGTACAAGATTCTGTACAAAACTCTACACAACTCTGGGTACGTGGTGTAACAAAACTCTCTCTCCCTTAACAAAGGAGCGGAGAGTGAAGCTAATTACAGCCGAGCACTGAAACAGTGAAAATCTGGAAACAAAAAGAAACCATGACGAAGTGTAACACAGAGACCGGGATAATGAGAGAGAGAGAGAGAGAGAGAGAGAGAGAGAGAGAGAGAGAGAGATGTAAAATGGTTAACCACAGAAATGTGAGTCCAGTAAGAATAGACAAATGTGTTATTAATTAATGTTAATAAATAAATACTCTGGATTCAAAACAGTTAAATGCTGTGTAAATAAACTGCTTCTCTTAAATGTTTGTAATTGCACTCCAGCTTTCTTCAGCTTCATGGCACCTTCTGTAACATCTAGGACATTTACAATACCATAAAGTTTATGAAAGTTATAAATACACTCGCGTGCAAAACTGATCACGGGTAATTTCCCAAACAGAGCAAATCGCGGAGTATGTAATCAGTACTTTCCAGTTCTCACCCTTTTTTGCACTGATGTCCCTTTTTTGAGGGAGAGAGAGGGAGAGAGAGCGAGAGGGAGGGAGAGAGAGAGAGAGGGAGGGAGAGAGAGAGAGGGAGGGAGAGAGAGAGAGAGAGAGGGAGAGAGAGAGAGAGAGAGAGCACTTTACACCATGCCTTGCACATAAAATGTGACATTTTCGTACATTCGTAGTACATCTGTCACCAACCTTCCTTAAAGGTTACCTTTCAAACTAGATTGCGTCATTGTGATCATTGTGTAATAAATCGGGAGGAAAATGTTACTATAACTGAGCACTTTTAATGTGTTTCTGCTCTTTTAGTGATCATGTGTGAAAGAAATCTCATGAACTTAACGCGAGGAAAACACCAGGGGAACAGATGTTTAGGACAGTGGGGGATTAGACAATCGGAAGAAACGGAGGTAGAACGCTAGGAAATACCGATAACAGAATTAGATAACTAGAGGTCCAGGAAGCTAGACAACAAGTAAAACAATTTATGTTCGAGTCTCTCTGTTTCTTCAGTGTCTAATCTCTCCTGGATGCTGCAGATTTGTAGCTAAGCGCTGTAGGTCTAATCATAAAGACTGTCATGTGCTCATCCCAGGACTTCCTCACAATCTGCTCATGCTAAAATCCTGTAAACACACTCAGTAGTTTGTCTTTACTTTTCTCACCTCTACACTGCAATGATTTATAATCACACTCTCTGGTGTCACTGAGAAGAGGATGGGTTCCTACCCAGATGAAGATGAGTTCCTTTTTGAGTTCTTCACATCGTCTCAGGAAGTTTTTCCCCACCACTGTCACCTCTGGCTCGCTCATTAGGGATCAAAATCTACATCCAGATTTCCGTAAAGCAGCACTGTGACAGCGTTTGTTGTTAAAAGAGCTATAAAATAAAATTGAATTGAACAGAGAGTTGTACAGCCAGGACTCTAGAAGACTAGACAACTACACAAACATAATATTTGTTAAACAGTAGACCAGGAAGCTTGGCAAGTAATAAACCAGGGAACTATACAGCTAGGACAACGCAGGGTGATGGAGAGCTAAAAGAATGATGGTGATATATTACAGCATGTGGCCCAAGTGATAGTGATACCAGAAGACGGGAATACAGGAAGTGGAGAAATACCTGATATGGGAAGAAAGATTTGAAAATAATGTGTAATGTTAAAGCCAACAGAGTCTCATTAGTGAAAGGAGCACTGCGTCATTTTACCCGTTTGATGGTGTGGCCAGTCCCAGACTTTTGGAGTCTTTTGGGACTTTCTTTAGATCTTGCCTTTGGAGATGTTTGGAGTCACAAGAAGGAAAGAGAACTTCATTGATGGACTTGGAATACAGCTTGGGGTATTAGCAAATATTCTTAGACATACATTGTGCTACTAAATACCACCTTTCATTCAAATTCTGAGAAGTAAATTCTGGACCACAGTAGAGGGTTGGATGATCCCTGCAGATGGAGAAACACTTTCCTTAAGTCCTGGATAGCTTGGGGTTTGGGATGTGTGTCCAGATAAGAATACTGGGCTATATAATCATCCATGAAATTGTAGCTGGCACTGGTGCTCTCTAAGGTTTTACAGATCAGATTGTTAGTTCTCCCTGAGATGTTGCTGGTAAGCAAGACCTCGAGTGTGACTGAGGGTTTAGGATACATGGTGGCCTCCACCCCATCCCTCCCTTTCCCTCACAGGGGTTTGGATTTGTTCCACCGCTCTGGACTCGATGACCTGGATCATCTTGTCTTTCTGTGGCCACACTTGATGTGAAAGGGTAGAGTACTTCTGAACTGTGAGGAGACTGGAGAACACACAAAGAATGTTTGTAAGATGACTACCCTTCCCTCCATTACTCCTGAAATGTGTAGCCAGGTCAAGTAAAGCATATAAAACACTACCACTCATCACCTGTCTAGATGCTAGGTCTTTTCTTGATGCTATTAAAATGTCCATTTTGGAAAGAAGTGATATGTATTTATTAAGTTCTTGGGATTCTTCAGTGGAAGAGCATGGAAGGAGATGGTGTAATCTGTAACACGGAACCTCCCTTGGTGAAGTTGGAGGTCCACAGCCACTGACTGGTCGTGAAACAGCCTCCAATTGCAAACTGAAGGATAGAGATCCTGCAGTCGGGCACGCGTTGGTAAATTNTTCTACAGAGTGACAAATTTGGTCAACAAGCTGGTTTCGTCATGCCAAAGCCTCTTCATGTGTCCTTTCCATGAATCATTGGCATGTTCTTGTTCAGTATATGTTAGATCTCAAACCAGGAGGCCGCACCCAAGTTACTGGCCTGACTCTAACCACTAGAACACGCATTTTATTGGGGCGGAGTGGATGGAGTAGCAAAGATCACACAAAAAGCAGTGCATAGGGCAAAGATGAGAGTAAATGAGCGAGGATCTGGACAGTCTGTGACCTCCAAGATTGAGGAAAGTACAGTGATGGATGCAGGCTAGAACTGAGAATGTCACAAGTACAAGTCACTAGAACAGGAATGTAATCAGTTTTAATCAGTGAATAGAGTCGCCCTCTGGTGGCCACCACAGGACTCGATTGTAACATAAAGAATATTTTATCCTGTCCAAAGCTGTAATGTTTTTTTTTTTTAAGCCTGCCTCAACACCCTACTCTTCAGAGGACAATGAGGACTTTGTTAGCAATATTTATTAAAGCCAGAGAAAAGAGAGAAAAGAGAGGGGGAAAATCAGAAGAAATTAAAAAAAGAAAGAAAAAGCAGAAAAGGAAAATATATACACGTGAACATCAACAAATCAAAGCAATCCGGCAACAAGAAAAAAAAAATTTCTCTATTGTTGTATATCACAAAACTACACAGTCTCTGAATCTAAACTGTTTTGCTACTACATACACAGAGAGTGAAGATACTGGAGAATATCCTTCGATCAATAAACAATTGCAATGCATTGTGGGATTTTTAAAGTGCACTGGATATTTTCAGTCTTTCTCAGAACATACAATCGCTTACACAAAATACAGCAAAAAGGAACATTATTGAATGTTTGTCTTATTGAACAAACAGCTCGGTGTTTCACAATATTCACATTATAGACATTGCTTTTTGTGACCAGACGCATCGTATGTTCTAAAATCACACATTCTGCTAACATTAAAAGCCCAGAATGGTGCACTACACAGGGAACAGGGAATTTGGACCGTGTGCAACTCCTCCTGAGAGAGTGATACAGAAACAGACGGAATAGAGAGAAAGAGAGACACACCATCCATCTTTCTTTCTGGGCTTGATAACACTGCTGCACTCCTACAGAGAAAAATAACCCCAACCACTGAGAGCTTAATTAACGATAATTAAAGGGAGAAAAAAGAAATGGAGAGAATAAAGAGAGAGACAGAGGGAGGTGGAAGAAAAGAAAAGTACTCCCACGTCAGGTGGGAAGAAAGAGGAGGATTGTTTCAGTGTCCTACAGAGACAGAGAGAGACATGAACACAGACCACAGATAGAGAGAGAGAGAGAGAGAGAGAGAGAAGAGGAAAATGAGAAATGGTATGTGTGTAATTAATCTGTGTATAGAGATGGAACAGGTGCTGTATGAATTAGCCAGATGAACAGTTGCAACAGAGAGAGAGAGAGAGAGAGAGAGAGAGAGTCTCAGATGAAACTGTGTTGATTTTTTTTTTTTGGAAACGTCATTAAATTAACTGTGTTTGTGTGTGTGTGTGTGTGTGTGTGTGAGAGAGAGAGAGAGAGAGAGAGAGAGAGAGAGACAGATGGCGACACTTTGCTCTGGTGAACTGTCAGTGTGGAGTGAGTTTCAGTTTGGTGTTTCTCTGTCTTTAGTCAGTGAGACGGTCTTGCAGTGAGACAGATGGTGACAGATAGATGAGAGGAATTACAGGGTGGATAACAGACTGTGAGGATCGTCACTGTGTGGATCGTGAGATGACGGTAATTTATCTGAGCTTCAGCTGCTGCCATGGACCCGCCTGGTGATGGATGAAGTCCAGCTGAACTCAGGGGCTCAGGAACATAGGAGCTCAGGAACATAGGGCTCAGGAACATAGGAGCTCAGGAACATAGGAGCTCAGGAACATAGGCGCTCCGGGACTCAGGGATTCAGGAGATCTGGAATTTGGTTACTTGGGACAGAGATATGCACCAATCAGCCATAACATTAAATCCACCTGCCTAATATTGTGTAGTTCCTCCTTGTGCCTCCAAAACAGCTCTGACGCGTCGAGGCATGGACTCCACAAGACCTCTGAAGGTGTGCTGTGGTTTCTGGCACCAAGATGTTAGCAGCAGGTCCTTTAAGTCCTGTAAGTTTTCAGGTGGAGCCTCCATGGATCGGATCCGTGTCCCACAGATGCTCGATCAGATTGAGGAGAATTTGGAGGCCAAGTCAACACCTTGAACTCTCTGTCATGTTCCTCGAACCGTTCCTGAACAGTTTCTGCAGTGTGTCAGGGAGCTTCATCCTGCTGAAAGAGGCCGCTGCCATTAGGGAAAACCGTTGCCATGAAGGGGTCTGCAGCAGTGTTTAGGTAGGAGGTACGTGTCACAGTAACATCCACATGAAGGCCAGGACCCGAGGTTTCCCAGCAGAACATCACCCAGACCATCACACTGCCTCCGCCGGCTCGCCTTCTTCCCATAGTGCACTTTTGGTAGGTACTAACCACTGCACACTGGGAACACCCCACAAGACCTGCTGTTCTGGAGAAGCTCTGATCCAGTTTTCTAGACATCACAATTTGGTCCTTGTCAAAGTCACTCAGGTCCTTACGCTTGCCCATTGTTCCTGCTTCCAACACATCAACTTCCAGAACCGACTGTTCACTTGCTGCCTAATAATCCCTCACCTTTACAGGTGCCACTGTAACGAGATAATCAGCGTTATTCACGTCACCTGCCAGTGGGTTTAATGTCATGGCTGATCAGTGTGCTTGATGCCCAGTCAGCTACACTCAGGGGTTCAGTAAACCTGAAGAGATCTTCAGTTTGTTCCTTTGGAGGAATCTATGTAGATCTCTACACCTGAGTGTTCCTCAGTCAGAAAGGCTTCTCTGCTAAGTAAAACCACTTAGCAAGCTAACTATGCACAGAACCATCAAGGACGGAACCCTCAAACAGTCAGTGTCATAAACACATAAGTATTTTTACAAAATCACAATATTGATATATAATAAATCACAATATGTTGTCATAGCAACCAGATCTCCTGCGAAATTAAAATAAATGTAGTCCACATCATATGGTTCCTAAATCACAGGAAGTACAAATGACCCCAATTTCCCAACAATAATACAATAAAATGTATTCTATGTGTTTCATCACGACTCCGAGCAGGTAAAAGCTCTTGGTAAAGATTAGCGTGTTTTACTCTCATTTTTGTTGATTTTCCTTCTGCTTTGTAAACACTTTTGACTTTTGAAACACACAGCGAATAGATGGATATAAATAGCTGAGTCTTGCAGTGGAACTGTCCGCCTGCTTTTGTCAGAAAACTGTGTAGTAACTGGCGCTGGCGTTATTACGCTGCCAGAAGCTGAGAGCGCAGTAATTTAATGCTAGCGTATGATTCACTCGGCTCGCTACCCTGCTTTTACTCTGAAGGGCTCTTCTGTCGTTTACCGAGAGAGCAGGAGTGCTCTCACATTCATCCTCAATCACTCGTTCTCCAACTTCTCCAACGCTCGGAGATTATCAATCGAAGCAAAATGCCAAACAACTTCGTCCAGTGGGTTATGGAGGTCGTGGTGGTGGTGGGGGGTGGGGGGAGGGGGGAGGGGGGTGTTGGGGCAGTTGTAGCTGGACCACAAATACCACCTAGCATTAGCACTAGCATTAGCTCAGATAGCGGCTTACAATTTTTCATTCCTATTGTCATTTCAAGCATTTTGTCAGAAATTGTGAAACGGATGCCTTTGGGACAGATGTTATTTAAATTAATTCAGTTTAGCACATAATTAAAAAACAAACAGGAAATGCATGTTGAGGGACAGATGTGTAGAAAGGGGCGGGGCTAAAACGCCGTTCTGGATAAGAGAGTCTGCTATTTGATGTAAAATGTACAGTGAATATAAAAGGTTCACACACCCCTGTTAAAATGAATAAACCATGTCAGATCTTTTTAATGTGAAACAGAAACCAACAACATTCAAGTGAAAAACCCTCAGAAACATTTTAAGGGAAAAAAGAAAAAGCGAACACAGACAGTAGCGTGGTGCGTCAGTGTGCGCGCCCTGTAGCTGGCGATGTGATAAAGCACCTTTTGCTTTTATTACAGCACTCAGTGGTTTTGGGTGAAAAAATGCATACCAGCTTTTTTGGGTTTTTTTTGAGTGTGCACGAATAGTCTGGTATCTGAGCCTATGATTCCCTCTCTCCTGACTACAGCCTCAGCCCCAGCTGAAGACAAGCAGCTCCAGAGCGTCATGCCGCCACCACCGCGCTTCACCGTGGGTCTGGTGCTCTTTAGATGCTAAGCTGTCTTCTAAAACATATCTTTTAGTATTAAGCCCAGAAAGAAACTGTAACGGTACTGTAACAGTGTTTTACCGTAGAGGTGTTTTACCGTAGAGGTGTTTTACCGTAGAGGTGTTTTACCATAGAGGTGTTTTAGTGTGGAGGTGTTTTACCGTAGAGGTGTTTTACCATAGAGGTATTTTACCGTAGAGGTGTTTTACCATAGAGGTGTTTTAGTGTAGAGGTGTTTTACCATAGAGGTGTTTTAGTGTGGAGGTGTTTTACCGTAGAGGTGTTTTACCGTAGAGGTGTTTTAGTGTAGAGGTGTTTTACCGTAGAGGTGTTTTAGTGTAGAGCTGTTTTAGTGTAGAGGTGTTTTAGTGTGGAGGTGTTTTACCATAGAGGTGTTTTAGTGTAGAGGTGTTTTACCGTAGAGCTGTTTTAGTGTAGAGGTGTTTTACCATAGAGGTGTTTTACCGTAGAGCTGTTTTAGTGTAGAGGTGTTTTAGTGTGGAGGTGTTTTACCATAGAGGTGTTTTAGTGTAGAGGTGTTTTACCGTAGAGCTGTTTTAGTGTAGAGGTGTTTTACCATAGAGGTGTTTTACCGTAGAGCTGTTTTAGTGTAGAGGTGTTTTAGTGTGGAGGTGTTTTACCATAGAGGTGTTTTAGTGTAGAGGTGTTTT
>CM074956.1:23856973-23874473 GCA_037577455.1 Pangasius macronema
TCGTGTTTCAGAGGAGCGTGGCTCGTGTGTCAGAGGACGTCATGCAGTCATGTCAGTCGTTTTTCGGGCCCTTTGTAAGTGAGGAGTTTCATGTAACGGAGTCTTTAGAGAGGTTCATTGAATACACAGCGGTGTGTGTGTCAGTGGGAGGCTGTAATACCTCGCTGTACATTTGTTCTCACTCTGAATGTGTGAAATAATCTTTACGTAACACCTTGGAAATCTGCAGCGTGGAAGTGCGTTAGCTCTGTAACTCTCACACTAATCAACTCCATCACCTCATTTTACTCTCATGCTGTGAGCTGGGTTTAGTGTGTGTGTGTGTGTGTGTGTGTGTGTGTGTGTGTGTGTGTGTGTGTGTAATTAAAGTGAAGCAGCACCTCAGGGGAGCGGTCCTGCCTTAATTAACCCCTACAAAATGGCCGCTGCTGTGACCTTCATAAAGTCGCATAAAATATCCGGAGCCTCAGTTTTGTAGTTCAGTGGAGCATGATTAAACACACACACACACACACACACACATACACATACACACACACACACACACACACACACTGTTTTTAAAACACTGCTGAGCTTTCAATACACTGTATAGAAACTGATCATCTGAATTTTAAAAAGTTACAGCTAAAGTTATTTTTAAAAAAATGAAGAGATTTTGTTCCTTTCTAATCTAATGTCAGCTAATAACTTAAATAATTTTTTTTGCAAATTAATAAAAATAATAATAATAATTTTCAATAAACAGCATTAGTTCATTAATTCATGACTCCTGACAGCTAATACTGTAGATAATATTTCACAGATAAACTGACACCCCGTGGACGTATGAAGGTTATGAGATTCGTTCCTCCGCGGCCGCAGTGTGTGTCGGGCAAATAGCACACACTCAGTGGAGGAGAGATCAGCCATGTGATATAGCAGAGACGTTTTATAGGTCACACACACACACACACACACACACACACACACACACACACACACACACACACAAGGTCCCGAGGTAACGGCTGTTATTAGTAAATACACAAATAGGAAAACTCCAAGAGCTCTGAAGGAAGGTAACGATTATCGTTATTATTATCATTAATGATAAATTCCATAACATGAATGTCAGCTAGTAACAATTAAATAATAATTACGCTCATACAAAATAGATGATAGTGAATATTAGCATCATTTATTTTAAATTTATTTAACAAATGGCTAATAATAGCACAATGTATTTTTATTACTCTGCTAACTGTTGGTTAATTACTGCCAGTGCATCAGCGTTTTTAATTTAAATATCCCTTTAATTACAGAAAACATGTAACGCCACAGGACCGAGCCAGAGCTGCAAGTGAGATATATTCCGCTGATGAGTTTTAGCAATTGGCTTTGCAGGAAAGGGTTTGGTGTGTGTGTGTGTGCGTGTGTGTGTGTGTGTGTGTGTGGGTGTGTGTGTGTGTGTGTGTGAGGCCTTCGATCTTCAGAATTTCATCATCCCTAAAAACCATTTCATCATTTTCATCACGTAAACACGAGACTCATTCCTGCTACTTCCAAGATTAAAATACGGCAAAGGAAGTTTTAAACCCAAAAATGCTAATGATGCTAAAATGAAATCAGCTTCAGGCAATTAGCATTAAGAACGTAAACCATGCTAATGGTTAGCCATTAGCTGTCAGCTGTTGATCTAGTCATGTTAAATATTATAGCGATTACGGAGCCATTTTCCTCTCAGGCAGAGTTAAACACTGAAGGAGCTCTAATTATCACATTAATCACCGCAACTTTGCTTTAATTTAACAAAATGGCTTCATTATTCAGCAGCACATAGAATAGCACTTGATCCAGCACATCCTGTTATTGTATTTTATTTATTTGTTTATATCGAGCTCTGAGAGTTACTCGAGTGCAACTTCATGAAGCCATGAGACACTAAATGGAGGTGATGAAATCGTAATGTGTGTGTGATGTAGGAGATTTTAATCACACTTATAATTCTCTGTTTTATTTGTTGAATTAATAAAATAAAGTCAGTGTTTGTGTTTTTCAGTGTAAAGAAAACGTGCTCAGGGTGTGAAGGATAATCTGACCTAGCGCTCACCTGCTACACTTACAGAGAAACTTTAACTTCATTCCTCACTTTATTCATAAATAAATAAATTAATTAACCTTTTCATGGATTTAAATGGCAATATTATTAATTCATTATTAGTGTGATATTTATGCATTTAATTTTGACCTCGAGTGGCATGCGTTAGTGTGTGTGAGTGTGTTCAGACGGTGGCACTGGACTTAACGCTGCTCCTCACTCGAGCTGACATCACGCAAGAAATATGCGCTTAAGCTCCAGATCAGAATCGAGCGTAACTGAGACACGCCCCTGTTTTAGATAAACTCCGCCCCCGAATGCGTAACCTCTGAATAGTGCTTACGTCTGTAGTTACGTCTGAGTTCTAATGTGTGGAATTTCAGTATTAAATCCTCAGTGACTGGGGACTTAAATCCTCCACTCTGAATATGGTATAATATTATTATTATAATACACTATATGGCCAAAAGTATGTGCACCCCTGATCATCACACCCATGTGTACCGGTTGAACGTCTCATTCCAGATTTATTCCCCGTGTGTGCTGTTATAATGAGCTCCACTCTTCTGGGAAGCTTTCCACTAGATGTTGGATTTGTGTTCATTCAGCTGCAGGAGCATTAGTGAGATCAGGCGCTGATGTTGGGATGTCGAGGAGGTCTGGGGTGCAGTCGGTGTTCAGTGGGGTTGAGGTCAGGGCTCTGTGCAGGACACTCGAGTTCTTCCACTCCAACCTTCACACACCATGTCTTCATGGAGCTCACTTTGTGCACAGGGGCGTCGTCATGCTGGAACAGGTTTGGGTCTCTGAGCTCCAGTGAAGGGAAACTGTAACGCTACAGCACACAGAGACGCTCTGTACAACTGTGTGGTAACGGTTTGGGGAAGAACCACATATGGGTGTGATGGTCGGGGTGCACAAACTTTTGGACAGATTGTGTAGGTCGCCGGAAGAAAGGAAAGGAAAGCAAGAAAGAAGGAAGGAAGGGAAAGAAAGAAGGACGTGTGTGTGTGTGTGTGTGTGTGTGTGTGTGTGTGTGTGTGTGTGTGTGTTAGGACTTTAATGAGTGAAAGCTGATTGGTCGGTTGCTGTGAAGCTCATTATGACATCAGCAGCTATCAGTGTGAGTTTGAATTCTCCAACATTCCATCTGTGTGTTAATGAGAAAGTTTCACACTTCAGTCAGAATGTGTTTAAACTGTATAAAGTGAATTATGAAGAAAGAAGAAGAAAAACCCACTGAAATTGTGTCCCATGAGAGAAGCAGCAGCAGTGAGGAAGAGGAGCAGTGCACTGCCTCACGAGGGTTAGGGTTAGGGTAGGGTTAGGGTAGGGTTAGGGTAGGGTTAGGGTTAGGGTTAGGGTAGGGTTAGGGTTAGGGTTGGGTTAGGGTAGGGTTAGGGTAGGGTTAGGGTTAAGGTTAGGGTTAGGGTTAGACCACACCACGGTGTAGTGAAAATCACTGAGTGAAATGAAATGAAAGTTTAATTTTGTCAGTGAGAAGTTTTGATGTTTTCCCTCCACACAAAGACGACTTTCTCCTTGAATTAAAACTGCAGTTTGAGATCTGTCAGATACTTTTAATGATTATTTCAGCAGACGTTCAAAATGATTCAACATTTATAATCTAATAATGTAATTTTACGTTTATTGTTTTATTCATTTTACTTTCAAACACTCGGTTAATAAATTAAGATAATAAAGTGAAGTGAAGACAGAAACACATCTTTAGTTTTCACTCCTCTTTCCTTCTTGATATTTTTTCATTCGGTTTTTCCTTCTTTTTTGTGGAGCGAATGATACGCAGCTCAGATGGATAAAGTGATTACAGAGCTGCAGGAGGAGAGATAGAGGAGACAAATCTCAGCCAGGAACGAGAGAGAGAGAGAGAGAGAGAGAGAGAAAGAGAGAGAAAGAGAGAGAAAAGGTCAATAATGACAGACAACATCAGAAAATCAGAAAGTAATATCACCCACTTCCCCTTGTCCACTTTCCCTCTATATTTCCCCTCATCCACTTCTCTTCTTCTCACTGTACGCCTTTCCTCAGAAGAGAGATAAGGTGATACAAACATACACAACATTTGCTTGATTGATGTGTGAATAGAGAACAGGTGGTGTAAGGATTAGCCAGATGAACAGCTACACACACACACACACACACACACACACACACACACACACACACACACACACACCTCTAATGCACTAAAGCTGTGGAGTTTAATATTATAAAGCAATTAAGTTGCTAAAAATTCAGCTGCATGCGATGTCTCGGAGGAAACTGTCTGTGTGAGGCTATTAGTAGTAGATGGTTGTCATGGCAACAAAGTCTACAGACAGCCGCATGCTATTCTGCTCAGCCGGTAGACATACGCACAAACCAGAGTGCGCATCACTGAAAATACCACTGAATGTCGGAATATCGTACCTCTGCTTGGGAAAAGTGGAATGTCAGAATTCCTTCAAAAGCCTGGAGTATGTTCCTGTATATCGCTGTGTAAAATAAAATCACACATGGTTTCTGATCAGACCGCTAAATGTGACACAGTAGAGAAACCTCACCGCTCTACACGGATGAGGCAGATGTCCCCGAGCTCCAGCTGGCAGCTCCGGTGTGACAGAACTTCCTGGAAGCCCAAACACATTAACTTTGCTGGAACTCATGCAAAAACCCCTAAAGGCAATTTTAAGCATTTTGAAGCAAATGAAATACTTACTGTTCTGGCATTTTTAACATTTTTTCACGAAGGTTAATTTCTCATCAGTTTTCAAGTTTTAAAGTTAAGAAATTGTTCATAAAAAGATTTTAAAAATTAGGTGTTTAGAGTAAAAGTTTTTCTTAAGAACGATTTATCTCAGAGAGTAATTGAGTCTAACATCTAAGCTATAACTCTGACAAAATTCGGAGTTGTTAGTACGAAGATATCAAACGTTACAACATTTTTGCCCCATGGTTTGTAATTTCTTTAGAATCTGAGCATAAAAAAACATAATATGTATTAATCAGATTTCTTAAAAGTAATAACTTGATTTTTTATATTGAATAAGCCATCAAAGCATCAAAAAACATTTACTTTGGACAGCCATCATACCAGTGCAGAAAAAGTCAGCAGCCTCAGTGACTACTACCACATCGCACTCACACCAATCATCTCGAAGTGATGAGTTACATCAGAACATCAGGTCACACTCCACAACGACGGTTCCACAGAGGACACGGTCTCTCATACTCTTCACCTGGCTCTAACCCACCTTGACAAGAAGAATATATATGTTAGAATGCTGTTCATAGACTTCAGCAATCGAAACAGCAATGAAACCGAGAGGACGTGGAACGGCTCACGGGCTGGTGCAAGAACAACAATCTGTCTCTGAATGTTGACAAAACAGAAGAGATGGTTGTTGACTTCAGGAAGTCCTTCCCTGGTCTCTCTCCCTGTGCATAAACTGCCCCACAGTGGAGAGAGTGATGAGCACCAGGTTCCTTGGTGTTTGGTGCAGTGTGGGCAGGGTTGAGTGGTGGGAAGTGGGTTGGGCCTATTTGGTGGCAGCGCTCTGTTTTCTAGTTCTGCACTTGTCCTCTGCAGTATGATGGAAGTCGATGTTGTAGAGCGCAGCACCTTCATCGACATGCTTTCTCCACTTCACCATGTTGGTTGCAGTATCCTCCCAGGTGTTAAAGTCTGTGTGACACTTTAAATTTGCCATGATGTTGTCCTTGAATCTTTTCTTTTGACCTCATGGAGCACATCGTTCTGTGTGAGTTATGAATACAGGACTTTTTTGGGCATGCGTGAGTCATGCTTTTGAATTACTTGCCCTGTCCATCTAAGACTTTTTCTCAGTCTTGAGAATGCCCCGCTAGCAAACCTGAGATGGCTCTGAGTTTCATTTTCACTGTCTGCTTTGGAGTTTAGTAGGTTGCCAAGATATGGGAATGCTCTACATTTTCCAGTCCAGTTCTGTTGGGTGGTGGCTGGTAGATGATTTGTGTCTTTTTATATCCTGAGGGCCAGACCAAGCTGCTTGTATGCCCTGGCGAAGGCATTAAGAATACACTGTATGTCCTCCTCTGAATGGGCCACAAGGGCATTGTCATCAGCATACTGCAGCTCCATTGTGGATGTGGTGGCGGTTTTAGCCCTGAATTATTTGCTGTTTAGGATTCGGCCGTCCATTCTATACATGAGTCTGACACCTTGGGGTAGATTCTTGACCATGAGGTGGAGAATAGCATTGATAAAGATGTAAAACAGGGTAGGTGCAATAACATAGCTCACGTCATTTTTCTTGAAGTTGCCAGGATTGAAAATCACGACGGTGCTTCTGATTTGGTGGAATCTGTTGGCAAGACTAGAATTTTTCCAGTGGTGGACGGGAGGGAAATTCTACGACACTATGATTAATGCAGTCTGCCAGGTCACCCTTCTTAAAGATGGTGACAATTAGGGCAGCCTTAATTTGTCTCATATTTTGAGGAGGAAGGCATGGATGTGTCCAAGGAGATCCTGTCCACCCACCGTCAGGACTACAGCTGGGATTCCATCAGGTTCAGAGACCTTGTTGTTCTTCATCCTCCTTATAGCACCTTGGACCTCTCTCAGACTGGGTGGTGCTCCCATGTTTTCCCTTGTGGGTTGTTGGGGGAGTTGATCAAGGGCCTCCATCTCGGGAATGGTGTCTCTGTTCAGCAGCACCTCATGATGCTCTTTCCAGCTATTTTTCATTGACTCTTTGTTCTTGTTCTCTTTCATTCACCATCATTTTTCAGTTTCCTAGCCCAAGGTTGGACAGCTGCCTTTGCTGTTGCATGGGCTATACTTTTGGCTTTGCAGTTGATATTGTTCTGCCAGATGATGAAGGTTTGCCACCTGGTGTCAGTGAGCTGCTAGATAGAGCCATTCTCATTGTACCAGTCCTGATGTTTCTTAGTTTTACAAACAAGAGTATGTTTGTTATAGTCAATAACAACAGCTTTAAGCATGCTCCAGTGTGCATCAACATCATCTGGGTATTCTCTAGGCAGCACTAAGCTCTGCTCTTCTTCTGTGTCCCTACTCCATCTAAGCTAACTCATCTGTCTAGCTCGTTAATATTATAAAAAATGAACACACATCTGCTTTTCAAGGCATTGGAGACACAAAAAGAGCTAAATAAAATGTTCTGTTACATCCCTGATTGATTAATGCTAATTAATACATAAATGGACCTTAATTATATAATAGATTAAAGATATAAAGATACACCACAGGCACTTTTGTATATAAAAGGTGTGAAAAGGCACAAGGGATGTATGCTTGAGGCTACCACACCAGCGGCAAGGAAAAGAACAGTTTAGTACTCTTTTTTCTTCCAGCATATGATGGCTCCTTGGGGAAGTGTTGAGGCTTTCATATACACCGCATGATAGATTGCTTTGTTCCCAGTCATTTAGTCAGTCTGAGAAACTTTTCCATAAGGTATTTATGTCCACTTGTCCACAGGGCAAGATGTCTGTGTGTATCCTACTCTGTGTGAAAGCTGCTCACAGACATCTTGCCCTGTGGATAAGTGGACATAAATACCTTATTGAAAAGTTTCTCAGGGCCTGGATTAAATGGGCCTGGATTAAAAGTCGCTTATTGGCAGAGCCATGAACACATTACAAGCTGGGTTCACTTGCAGATGTGATTGATTAACTTTCTCCCAGTTCATTCAGTTGTCAATTCATATCGATGACCTTCTTTGAGCCACAGTCCAGCTCCAAAATCACAGACACAGAAAACCTGCCTCAGATATAGGAGGTTCTCTTCTTCTACTGTGAGCAGACCTGTTTCTCTCTTTATCATGGACTTCAGGAGACCTCGGTCTTACTAATTCAGTGATGTGGAACCCACCATGCAACAATTCTCTTCCTATCCTGCTCTCCATCCAGGGTTTGGATGGACAACCTCTTAGCATGGAGAAGGTACTGAACAAAAACTATCACCCTGGTGATAGTTCATTCTGGTTCCTCAGTCCCACATCAGCATTCAGACCTCAGATTTAACTTAAGTTTACACATTCCAAGTTTTTTTAAAGTTTCTTTTATTGAACTGAAGTTATCAACTTTTCAGTGTTGGAGACTTGAATGTAAACTGTTCTTAGCGATTGCTGAAAGAACATGCAGCCATCAATTTTACAATTTTAACAATAACAATTTTACCCAAAATCACTTGCAATCACTTGCAATCCAAATGGAGCTGAAGAGTTGAGAGTTAAATGTGTTGCTGAATTTTCCAACATTGGTTCCCTGGCTTTGAACTCACAACCTTCTTATCAATAGTTCAGTCCCTTCAGCACTGCCTAAAGCAGTGAAACCCATTCCTGGGTTTTAAAAATGTTTACCACGGGTTTATTTACGGATCCAGCTCCGTGGCTTCTGCCTTCATGCCACTCCTCATGGGTGAACCAGAGCTCCGACAGTGGGATGCCACAGCCTTAAAAGCATTCCAGTCTCTCAGTGATTCACTACTTCCCCTTTCTGAAGTTATACCATCACAGCATCATGGTCATCACACCAATCTCCACCTCCATCTCCTGTCCTTATTCACCCCAACCACAAGCCTAGTGATTAAAGCCCCGAGGAGCATGTTAGGCCCTGAGATGGGTGCTGATGCTCAGTGAGAACCTGAGAACTTATACACAAAATCTCTTGGTTGTAGCAAGGCCACAATTAAAAATCAGGGTGAAGATCATGGATTCTGGAACAGCTGTATGTGCACACTGGCATATGATCAGAGTCAGTAGGTGATACTCCGGCACATTTGTTGCAATTTTTCATTTTGTCTTTCAATTTGTACGTATGGTTGTTTTATTTCTTGTACTGTTTTATTCAATGTAAAGCACTTTCTGCTTTATAAATAAAGCTTATATATGTTCTTAGAGCAGTGAAAATATATAAATCCAAGGCCATGACTTGATCAGTTCAGGTCACTGAGGTGAAACTCAGGTTCTGGAAACTCACTTGATGAAGCTGGAGCCAACTCATGGAGCTACATCAGTTTGTGTAGCACTTTTAACAGTAGATATTGTCATGCAGCTTTACTAGAAGTGCTAACAGGGCAAACAAGCAGCCAGAGAGAAGAAACGAGAGGACTGTTTATTTTTTTTAAAATGGGCACCAAGCAACAGTAAGAAAAGGGAGAAGTCCAGTCTGACTTACTAATTAGAGGCGCCTTAATTTTTTTAACAAGCAAACAGATCACAGTCTTGCCTTCTTGGTTTCTGTTGGCTCACAAATCCGAGGCTTGTGAATTCAAAGGTCAAATCTAAAAGGGGTCCTAACAGAAAAGCGTTCATCCTTTCGTCGGAAGATCGCAAGGTGAAGTTCTGACGATGCCACAGCCAACCGTCGCTGAGGAGCCACGAGAGTGTAGCTGCCCATGGTCTCAGGGTGGGCGGGGCATTACTGTGATGATGTCAGCACAAAGTGAATGAAACCATAGCCAGAAACAAAAGCAGCTTTCCTGTGTCTTTTCCCCTTCAGCTTTAGCTGAAAAAGCAGAAAACCATAGTTTTCAGGTGTCACCATGGCAATGGGTTACAGGTAAACCATCGATGTTTACTCCTCTGCTTTACAGATGCCTGCTGGTCTCCTCAGGCCTCAGGCTTTCTTATCACTAACATGGTCACGCACCACATTACAGCTTTTATCATCAGTAGTTTCCAGAAGACTCCCAGCAGCCAGTCTGAGAGAGAAAGGGAACGCTGATGTGGAGACCTCAGAGTGACATCTTTAACCGTGTTACTACACGTGTGCTGATAACTGATGATATTAGATAGCGTGACATTTTAAATACATGATATCGTGGTGATGGATGTTTTAAACTGTGTGTGTTCTGGTCTGAGAGGCTGCAAACTGAGATACAAACACATTCTGTGTTTCTCTACACTCCATTAACAACATTTCCTACTTAACCTCGCTTTACACACACACTCACTCACACACACACACACACACACACACTCACACACACACACACACACACACACATGTAGAAAGCTGACCTTTCTCAGCTGTCTCTCAGATCAGAAATGTTATTTACACACATGGTTATCTCGTCCATGGGTTAATTGTTCTCCTCTGATGGGAACACATACATACACACACACAGACACACACTCTCTCTCTATTTCTCACACACACACACACACACACACACACACACACACAGACACACACAAACACACACACACACACACACACACACACACACACACACACACATGTACGTTTAAAGTAGATGGGCAGCTTCATTAGTNACACACACACACACACACACACACACACACACACACACACACACACACACACACACACACACACACACACACTCCTTATCTGGCTTAAATGACTGTGGTTGCAGTGTGTAATTTACCCTAATTATAATCATTATTAGAAGCACCATTACAAACACACACACAGCTGCTATTGATCCTGTGAGTGTGTGTGTTGAGTATTTTTCCCTTACACACACACCACTCACAAAGTGTTATGGTTAAAGCATACACTCCAACATCAGAGAACAACAGTTCGTGTTCAAGTGTTTGAGATGGAACCTTAAAATAGCTGATGTTCTAGTACCGGGGTTCTCAAACCCGAGAGTGCTCTTACGCTCGGCGCTCAGCGGGTCTAAGGAGAGCACTGGGACTGGGCTCCAGCGTCACACTGCTGCGTTTTAAAGTCAGAAGATGTACAAGATGTATTTATCTCCACTGTTACATCCAACCTCGATCCAACAATCACACTGAACCTGCGTCACAGCAACAGCTGATAGCAAGTATTCAGCGTGGTAGGTTCGGCTTCCCTGAGAGTAAAGCCCGTGTGCACCAGCCGCAGCAGTGCAGGCGCAGGCGCAGGCGCAGGCGGGACGTGGAGCGCTCGCTTCTGCTTCCGCTTCTGTTCACTTTCATTCGTTTGGCGCTTTGAACGTTCAGTTGTCATGACCATTGTCACAAAGCACCTTTACAGAAATATGTAAATTCAGGATATAAATTTGAAATGTATGAATTTAGAAATGCTCCTGTACTGGTTTAGTAAATATAATGTTGTAAATGTTATAAACATTAGTGCATTAGTGCTTTTTATCCAGTGAGATTTTCACTTCTGCGCTCGGAGAACTGTTTAGATTTTAACAGCGCTGAAATATCGCCCACGTGCGGTTTACGTTATTCCGTTATTTTGTAGTGTTTCTACCCAGAAACTATGACCATGCTGTGTGAAAACGTATTTATTTGTTGCTTGCGGCACTGATGTGGTCTGGTGTTTTTTTAAACCATTTATTTCTGTAAAGCTGCTTTGAGACAATTTCTATTGTTAAAAGCGCTGTACAAATAAACTGAAGTTTAAAATGCAATTAAAAGGAATGCAAGATACTGACATTTTAATAATAATAATAATAATAATAATAATAATAATAATAATCTGACAGTTTTAATTATCACAAAATATTCTATAAATCAAGTTTATGTGAGAGAACTACATTATAAATGTGGTTATAATGGTGAGTAAAACTCTCCTGCAGCTCCCTCGTGTCCAGTAAGAACCCTCGTAAGAACCCTCGTAAGAACCCTGGTAAGAACTCTCGTAAGAACCCTGGTAAGAACTCTCGTAAGAACCCTGGTAAGAACTCTCGTAACAACCCTCGTAACAACCCTCGTTAGTGATGAACTGAACTGCTGTAATGAGGAAATGCATCAAAACAGGAAACCAAATCAGTTTCAGGTTTTTTTTTACTAAGAACTCATGTGGAGAGCAAAAGTTCAGTAACTATCACCACCAAGTGTTACAGTTTCTTTTCAGTCTGAGATAAATTAGTTTCCTGGAGATAGCGTTGACTTTCCGTAGCGAGTCGTGCCGTCTCAGCGTGAGCGATATTACTCCAACATCGATCATCACACTGGATTCTGAACCCAGTTTCTTTATTTTTATTGAAAAAGTGAAGGATGTGTTTGAGGTTCCGTCCTGTGTTGGAGAAAGGGGATGGTTTTCTGTAGCTCAGTGATGAAACACTCGTCTTATATACAGTATATCAAACTTTCCATTCTGATCAAATATCCAAACTGGAGTTAAACAGGTGTGGTGCATATTCCCAAAAATATGGCAGCACAGATCATCTAAGAATAATTTCTTTTTGGCTCCTTTGTTATAAAATACAAATATTTTTTCAATAAATATAAAATTTTCCTTTTTTTATTTAAGAGAATCATTACAGCTGTGTATATTTTTAAAACAATAGATATCCGTACATGCTTTTCTGTACTGGAACTTTTTTTAAAAATGATTATTTGTTTATAATAATTGTCTTTGCCTAATTAAATATACATAAACTTGCATACTTAAAAAAAACCCTTAAAATCTAGTCTTTGGATGTTGTTAGAATTAAAAGATTTATTTCACTGTGATTGTCAAGACAAAGACTTTTAAAGAGTTTGTTGGAAAATCATTTCTTTATTGTTTAAAGTGAAATCAAAGCTGGAGCTTCAGAGCGTTTTGTACTTTACTTTGCCTTTAAAGTGGGCTGAAGCTCGATGCATGACTCTGTGCAGAAGCAGTGGCATTGTTCATGCTCTCACTGGGGCTCATTCCTCTGCAGGATTAAACATCACATCCACTAGACAGCATGTCAGAGCCACGACTCTCCTGTCCAAGGTTCCGAGGTTCCGAGTTTCAGTCGGACTGTAAAAACAGTCAGTTTGTGATTTCCTGCACAGTGATGACGAGCTCTGTCTCTCTTAAAACATGAAAAATTATTGTCATGAGCTGCTTCTGAAAATCAAAATCTCTGAACTTACATTCCAAACTATTTACTAATCTATAAAATCCCGAAGCCTGGTACACAGAACAGAGCTGTCAGTAGGTGGGATTAAGTGTAATAGGAGCACTGACCTGCGTTAGCACTCAGTAAGGGTCTGGAACAGTACAAATGAAGTCTGCAGTTTAAGACACAGCACTAGTTTGTTTATTCGGGTGTGGATACAGCGTCACATGCTGCTGCACCTCCCGCACTGTTTACGCTGCTACTGCACCATGTAGATGCTTTGCATTAATATCTGAAGACATGGACAAGCTGCAGGTAACTGTGCGGCGGCCATCTTGTGTACGAGTATGTAACTGGCTTTGTCTCTGCGCTACGTGTTTTTTTATGGAAATAAAAAAGATCAGGAAGGGAAGGGGCGGGGCTAAGCAGGGAAAGGGAAACACACAGACAGAAAGATCGGGTATAACTAACAGTTTGTGTAATTCTGTATAATAAAATGATGTGTACTAAATATACTTTTCATACCTGTTACACGTACTCATAATAAAATTAACATTTTAGTTCTTAAATTAAATTGTCTTGCTCTGCAGCAGAAGCTTGTTAGCAGTAAAGATGGCTCAGTGCTGTGTTTTTGTGACAGTGTGTTTCCTAATGACGCTCACTCCGAGAGGCCGGGGACGATTAGCATATGAACAAAACATTTAACTTCTACATCCAATAACATTTAAAATGTACACAGAAACTTAAAAACATGATTTGATAAGAATCACTAAATGTTAAACTCTAACTGCATCAGAATGGCCTCAAATGTCCAGGTTTGTTTAGATTGCGCAGGGGGAGTCGTATCTCAAACACTACCGGATGTTGTGTAAATCAGTCAAGGACTGAAAGACATCATCACTCTGACTTCCTGTTTCAGAAGGAAACTCAGCAGGTCAAAGTGCAGAATCAAGTCACAGCTCTCAAGACATTTCCTGGTGTCTTTAATCAAGAAAACACTGTGCAAGCTTTTCAGGGAGCTTAAAGCCGTCCCGTAATAAAGTGGACAAAGAATATGAAATGAAATTTTCTGTTGAGTTTTAATATTTTTATTGCTATATTACTATTAAAGAGAAGAAGTGTATAAATGCAATTTATCCAAAAATCTGAATTTCTGTCAAAGAATCTGGGTCCAGTGAATTTAACATTCATATCATTCTGAATAAAAAATCGAACCCGAGGTCATTTCTGTGCCAACAAATACACCCGGTCCCAAGGGAAGTTCTTTCTCCCTGTATGTAGGTTATACATCGATAACATGCTTTTCCTTTCTCAAGGGTTCTGAAGCACAAAGAGGCAGCGGGAGGTGGATGTGCATGCTGAGTCTGTTCCAATTAACACAGCTAGAACCCATAATGGAGGTCAGAACTCCAACTGACATGCCACTCTCAGGCTAATTCTGTTTTTAGGATCCCGACAGACAGATATCTGAAAGTAAAAACACTAGAACACTAGTTTTAGAGGACAAACAATCAGGAAAACTGTTAAACTAGTGAAACCGGGAAATCTGGGGAATAGGAAATGGTGAATCCCAAGAAACACAAGAGAACACAGGAAATTAGCATGAAGCAGTTTGGAACTGCTGTCAAAAAAAACACTCAACGCTTCATAAGCAGATAAACAGAAGGATATTTAACACTGATCATGAGGAGCATTGAGATCAGAGCTGCAGGAGAGGGAAACAGGAAGCAGGAAAACAGGAAGCAGGAAACAGGAAGTACATCAACAGGCACAGGAACCAAGCAAGAACAGGGACAGGATTTTCCTAGCTCGATTCCCATTTTATTTTCTCGATTCTGTGCCTCTGTTAATGAGGTTGAGTGTGTGTGTGTGCGTGTGCGCGTGTGTGCGTGTGTGTGTGTGTGTGTGCATGTGTGTGGGTGTGTGTTTGTAACTAGCCATGAGGACTGTAGATTTGATTTCTCAGAGCAATTTGAGTTTTTTGCTTTGATTTTGGTTTTACATTTGTGTGTGTGTGTGTGTGTGTGTGTGTGTGTGTGTGTTGACCTTCGTTATAGAGAAAGAAGCTTGAACAAAAGCAGCTAGAATCCATTAAAGCTTCATCTGCATCATAAAGACTTGTATAAACACGAATAAAAATAGAACCAACAGGGTCAATAAGAGACAAACTCACTCTACCAAGTTAAGAGAGAGAGAGAGAGAGAGAGAGAGCATGTTTGTGTGTGCTGTCTAAAGTCAACAATAACTTGTTATTCTTATTGGGTGTGAAACTGTGTGAAACATTGTGGTCTGAAATGGAGAGTGTAAAATGGGAGGTGTAACGTGAGTAAAGTGTAAAGTGGGAGGTGTAACGTGAGTAAAGTGTAAAGTGGGAGGTGTGACGTGAGTAAAGTGTAAAGTGGGAGGTGTGACGTGAGTAAAGTGTAAAGTGGGAGGTGTGACGTGAGTAAAGTGTAAAGTGGGAGGTGTGACGTGGCAGGTGTAAAGTGAGAGATGTAAAGTAGGGGGCGTGGGAGGTGTGACGTGGCAGGTGTAAAGTGAGAGATGTAAAGTAGGGGGCGTGGTCGAGAGTCGGCCGTGGGCAGAGAGGAGGCGGAGTGAACCAGCAGGTAACGTGTGATGATTCTCACCTGTATCTGATTACCGCCAGGCTACTGCGTGTTTCTTTGTGCTTTCAGGACAGCAGCAACCAGACAGACTGAGAGAGATGTAGTTGACAGAGAGTGCGACCCACACACACACACACACACACACACGCACATGCCGCGGAGTATGAACTTGAACTTGAACTTGAATGGGGTGACAGCTGCGAGCTAGTGACGGCCTTTTTCTGTTGGTTTGTCTTTTTTTGATTGAGTTGTTGTTATAATGATAATGACCAGTGTGTACTGTATTGATCATGGCCATGGAATTTAACACACACACACACACAAAGGTATAATCTAGAAACACCAAAACACTTAATGCCCTTCACATAACCTTCCAACTGTTTGTGTGTGTGTGTGTGTGGTTGTCCTGAGAGGGTCAACCCTTCATTAACACACCTGCTATTTCAAGACTTTCAAGAGTCATTATCAAATGTCACCTCATATGGACAGTGTGTGTGTGCACGTTGGATGGTGTGTGTGTGCATGTTGGATGGTGTGTGTGTGCACGTTGGATGGTGTGTGTGTGCATGTTGGATGGTGTGTGTGCATGTTGGATGGTGTGTGTGTGTGTGCATGGTCGATGGTGTGTGTGTGCATGTTGGATGGTGTGTGTGTGCATGGTGGATGGTGTGTGTGTGTGCATGTTGGATGGTGTGTGTGTGCATGTTGGATGGTGTGTGTGTGTGTGTGTGTGCATGTTGGATGGTGTGTGTGTGTGCATGTTGGATGGTGTGTGTGTGCATGTTGGATGGTGTGTGTGTGTGTGTGCATGTTGGATGGTGTGTGTGTGTGCATGTTGGATGGTGTGTGTGCATGTTGGAGGGTGTGTGTGTGTGTGCATGTTGGATGGTGTGTGTGTGTGTGTGTGTGTGTGTGTTTGTGCTTTATCAGCCTCTCCTTCTGTCTTCATAGACATCTCAGTTCTGTAGTTTCTACATCTGACCAATCAGAGGCTAGAATTTTATCATGTGACTATTTTCCATTGTCTGTCTAAGACCAGGCAGCTTCTGGAAACTCCACCCCTAACTGCTGACTGGTTAGCTGTTTACTGTGTGTTTAGGTGGCATTTATTAAACATTTCCGTGAAGGTGACCTCCTGCACTTATATTTTATAACAACAGCCGTAACAGAACGTTGCCTCAGTGTATAGATGTACAAACCCTCTACTGTTCTGCCACGAGCCAGGGATTGGCAGCTAGCTACTTAGCCATCTGTTTAGATATTTATTTCCTTTTATCGATACAGCATGCTCTAATTATATCTCAGTTACATCTGATGCAGCTTTTTTGCTAATTGGAGAAGAAGTGAGCACAATATTATTAATGCACGTTCTTAAGGTTTTGATTTGATCCATGTGTTGATGTATTTCCTTCTGAAACAGGAAATCAACAAGGGCGCTCAAGATACTCCCCCAAACCGAATTTAAACAGAACTTCCAGCAGCTGAGTGAACTCTGAGAGAACAGATAGCAGTTTATCATGAGAGTGTTTGTTCAGCTGTAGAGGATTTCTTCACCCACGCCTGTCTACTTTAACCAGATGATATCCTGGATGATGAGATGCTGTGTGTTTTTGGAGTGATGCTCTATGTGTTTGAATCGAGGTTGATCATCAGCAGCTCCGGTAGTGATGGAGAGCCACAAGGTCGTCACCGGGAGACATCTGACTCAGCCGAGTGGTAGATAAAAAACCGCCAGCTCACCCAAACTCTGCCCTCTTACACATAAATAATCCCCAACCGTTTACTCTCCACCCAGCAGCAGTTGGAAGAGGGAATAGTGTTCGGAAAAACACACGGCCAAAAACACACCACCGAACCGTAGAATAGAATAGAATAGAATAGAATAGAATGTCACAGATGCAACGAAATTTAGTCAGTCAGTGCATAATCACATTAAGTGTTAAAAAACAATGTTAGGACCAATGCTAAAGTATAATAATTTAAATTATACAGATCTGGATGAAACAGAACTTCCTACAGTTAAACTGT
>CM074956.1:23898496-23911331 GCA_037577455.1 Pangasius macronema
TAGTGTGAGTGTAGTGTGAGTATAGTGTGAACGTAGTGTGAGTGTAGTGTGTGAAGTGTGAGTATAGTGTGAGTGTAGTGTGTGTAGTGTGAGTGTAGTGTGAATGTAGTGTGAGTATAGTGTGAGTGTAGTGTGAGTATAGTGTGAGTATAGTGTGAACGTAGTGTGAGTGTAGTGTGTGAAGTGTGAGTATAGTGTGAGTGTAGTGTGAGTATAGTGCGAACGTAGTGTGAGTGTAGTGTGTGTAGTGTGAGTGTAGTGAGTATAGTGTGAGTGTAGTGTGAGTATAGTGTGAGTATAGTGTGAGTGTAGTGTGTGTAGTGTGAGTGTACTGTGAGTATAGTGTGAGTGTAGTGAGTATAGTGTGAGTGTAGTGTGAGTATAGTGTGAGTGTAGTGTGTGTAGTGTGAGTATAGTGTGAGTATACTGTGAGTGTAGTGTGTGTAGTGTGAGTATAGTGTGAGTGTAGTGAGTATAGTGTGAGTGTAGTGTATGTAGTGTGAGTATAGTGTGAGTATAGTGTGAGTGTAGTGTGTGTAGTGTGAGTGTAGTGTGTGTAGTGTGAGTGTAGTGTGTGTAGTGTGAGTATAGTGTGAGTGTAGTGTGTGTAGTGTGAGTGTAGTGTGAGTGTAGTGTGTGTAGTGTGAACGTAGTGTGTGTAGTGTGAGTGTAGTGTGAGTGTAGTGTGAGTATAGTGTGAGTATAGTGTGAACGTAGTGTGAGTATAGTGTGAGTTTAGTGTGAGTATAGTGTGAGTATAGTGTGAACGTAGTGTGAGTGTAGTGTGAGTATAGTGTGAACGTAGTGTGAGTGTAGTGTGAGTATAGTGTGAGTGTAGTTTGAACATAGTGTGAACGTAGTGTGAGTGTAGTGTGTGTAGTGTGAGTGTAGTGTGAGTATAGTGTGTGTAGTGTGTGTAGTGTGAGTGTAGTGTGAGTATAGTGTTAGTGTAGTGTGAACGTAGTGTGAACGTAGTGTGAGTGTAGTGTGTGTAGTGTGAGTGTAGTGTGAACGTAGTGTGAACGTAGTGTGAGTGTAGTGTGAGTGTAGTGTGAGTATAGTGTGAGTGTAGTGTGTGTAGTGTGAGTGTAGTGTGAGTGTAGTGTGAGTATAGTGTGAGTGTAGTGTGTGTAGTGTGAGAATAGTGTGAGTGTAGTGTGAGTATAGTGTGAGTGTAGTGTGAGAATAGTGTGAGTGTAGTGTGAGTGTAATGTGAGTATAGTGTGAGTGTAGTGTGAACGTAGTGTGAACGTAGTGTTAGTATAGTGTGAGTGTAGTGTGAACATAGTGTGAGTGTAGTGTGAGTATAGTGTGAGTGTAGTGAGTGTAGTGTGTGTAGTGTGAGAATAGTGTGAGTGTAGTGTGAGAATAGTGTGAGTGTAGTGTGAGTGTAATGTGAGTATAGTGTGAACGTAGTGTGAGTGTAGTGTGAGTATAGTGTGAATGTAGTGTGAGTGTAGTGTGAGTATAGTGTGAACGTAGTGTGAGTGTAGTGTGTGAAGTGTGAGTATAGTGTGAGTGTAGTGTGTGTAGTGTGAGTGTAGTGTGAATGTAGTGTGAGTATAGTGTGAGTGTAGTGTGAGTATAGTGTGAGTATAGTGTGAACGTAGTGTGAGTGTAGTGTGTGAAGTGTGAGTATAGTGTGAGTGTAGTGTGAGTATAGTGCGAACGTAGTGTGAGTGTAGTGTGTGTAGTGTGAGTGTAGTGAGTATAGTGTGAGTGTAGTGTGAGTATAGTGTGAGTATAGTGTGAGTGTAGTGTGTGTAGTGTGAGTGTACTGTGAGTATAGTGTGAGTGTAGTGAGTATAGTGTGAGTGTAGTGTGAGTATAGTGTGAGTGTAGTGTGTGTAGTGTGAGTATAGTGTGAGTATACTGTGAGTGTAGTGTGTGTAGTGTGAGTATAGTGTGAGTGTAGTGANTAGTGTGAGTGTAGTACTAATGTGAAATTATAACTTTACAGCTTCATTAATATTTAATTAAACATAATCACAATTACAATCACCAAGTAACTACAAAATGCCGTTTTTCAATAAAAATCAACAGCTCTGTTAGGTATTAGACAAGTATGTATATATATTGTGTGTGTGTGTGTGTGTGTGTGTGTATGTGTGTGAGCGAGAGTCAGTCTCGTTATCTGTATATGCTGTTTGATCTTAAAGAAATGATCGTTTCGCTGATTGAATGCCCCAGTCCTAATCCATAATTCATATTTTTCTCTCTTTTGGGACCAAGAACATGCTGGTAGAATATTTACAATATGTTCATAATAATGTGTTTAGTTTACAAAGTGTCTTTCTCTATCAAAAATATTTACTTTTCAATGTAAAGTGACTGAATTTTTGTGTGGAATGTGGCTGCATTATTCTGATGCAGTTATATCTGCAGTGTTTACTGAACCGTGACCCACAGGGCCAGAGCTTCTGGATGTTTTCTCTTGCTCTCGTTATTTAGACATCTCCAAGCTTCATGGTCAAGTACCTGAGCAAGGGTCAGAGGACGACTGAGCAGACCACGATACATCCATGACAATCACCTCAGAGCCTCCCAAACTTTATTTTCTTCACCGATAAAATACGAGACTCTAGCATAGTACAGGATCTAAAAGAGAACTCGAGGCTGAGGGACACTGCCACATGAGGAGGAGAAACGCTCCTGAGAAGGTGGAACTGTCAGGACTAGGATCAGGGTCTGGGGCTAAAGGGACACGGAGGGGCTAACGCAGGCATAGTTCGTAGATGATTCTGGTGGAGCAGGGTTCTCACACCTCTTGCAGCACGTATCCACCATACGTCTTCAGTCCTTGGGTCATGAACTTATCTTGTGGACACACGAGGTCATGATGGAGCTTGATGTGCTTTCATGGAGAACCATGTGGTTCAGTAATAAATACCTCGTCCAACACATTCAGGGCTTCTTCATGACTATCTCTCTCTCTCTCTGTATCTCTCTCTCTCTCTGTCTCTGCATCTCTCTCTCTGTATCTCTGTCTGTATCTCTCTCTCTCTCTGTGTATCTCTCTCTCCCTCTGTATCTCTGTCTGTGTCTCTCTCTCTTTGTATCTCTCTCTGTATCTCTGTATCTCTCTCTCTCTCTCTCTCTGTATCTTTGTCTGTATCTCTCTCTCTCTCCATCTATATCTCTCTCTCTCCCTTTGTATCTCTGTCTGTATCTCTCTCTCTCTCTGCATCTCTCTCTCTCTTTCTGTGTACAGTGCCATCACTCTGGATAACACACTGGTCATCCTCTCGGCTGTGGCTCCAGATGCTGGACGTTATTATTCTCAGGCTGTAAATGACAAGAACGGGGAGAATAAGACAAGTCAGCCAATCACACTCACTGTGGAGAGTGAGTAACACACACACACACACACACACACACACACACACTCTCTCTCTCTCTCTCTCTCACTCTCACACACACACACACACACACACTCTCTCTCTCTCTCACTCTCACACACACACACACACACACACACACACACACACTTTATTTCATTGTGAATTAGTGCTGATGTGAGAGTGTATGTGTTAAGGGTTAAGGAGACAAGTTTTCTTGCTGCAGGGACTGAGATATGCCTGTACAGGTGTGTGTGTGTGTGTGTGTGTGTGTGTGTGTGTGTGTGTGTGTGTGTGTGTGTTTGTATGACAGACCTTGCCAGCAGCTGCAGTGGTGTATCAGCACTCAGCAGAGACTCTGCAGGCGAAATACTGCAGAAATAATCTCTCTCTCTCTGTCTCTCTCTCTCTCTCTCTCTCTCTGTAGATATCGGTGGTCCTGCAGACCCCATCGCTCCCTCCATTGTTTTCCCCCCCAGGAACACAAGTGTTGTTTCTGGAACCTCAGAGGTCACCATGGAGTGTGTGGCCAATGCCCGGTCAGTGACCTTTCACCTTTGACCTTCTGCCTCTGCAGCTTCATTTTTTTCAATGTTTAAATGTACACTGAAAGTCCTTCCCTCTCTGAATCAGGCCACTGATAAAGCTGAGTATAAGCTGGAGGAAGGACGGTGTTCCTGTGCGTTCAGGTCTGAGTGACTTTAATCGCAGGTTGACCCTCCTTAGTCCCACCATCGCCGATTCAGGATTTTACGAGTGTGAGGCAGAGCTACGGAGCAGTAGCGTACCGTCCGTTAGCGCAGGAGCATTTCTGCATGTGCTGGGTAGATACAGATGCACACACAAACAAGCAAACAAACAAACAAACAAATAAATAGGTCACAGTTTTATCCACCATAAGATAAGCACACCTCAGTTTTTCTGTGCTTGTGTTACCTCTGACCTTCAACCTCTGATCCTGTCTTCCAGAGCCTCCACAGTTTGTGAAGGAACCAGAGAAGCACATCACTGCTGAGATGGAGAAGGTGGTGGACATTCCTTGCCAGGCAAAAGGTAAGTATGTATATATATATATATATATATATATATATATATATATATATATATATATACACACACACATGTTACATATACACACATATACACATTACACACACGTATAAGGATGTGGTAAGTGAACAGCGCTATGTAAGTGCAGGTGGGAGCGGTGAGACGCAGTGTGATCTGATCACTCAAACCTTCGGAGGTGGTCTGGGATCTGGGATGCATGACCACATAATATTTGTAGTCTGAACACAAATCATTGCTCTCGCTGGACAATATGTGATCATTGTGACACTGTTTGGACATTGAGCTGAAAGGAAGAGCTCACTGCCGCTAGGCTAATGGATAAAGACGATGCTAAAACAGCAAAGACAAAAGCAGCTGCTTTTTGTAGCTTCTTTCTTCATCCCATATAAATGGAGACTCCTTCAAAATGTCAAGTGTAAATGGCTATGTCTTTCAGCACTCCACTTGTGATCGGATCATTTGAGAAGGATGTTAATACCAGGTGTGTGTGTGTGTGTGTGTGTGTGTGTGTGTGTGTGTTCTCAGGTGTTCCCCAGCCTGATATTGTGTGGTATAAGGATGCGGTTCCCATCAGTCCATTGAAGAATCCTCGTTATCATGCTCTAGCTGGTGGAAGTCTACAGATTAATGGCCTTCTGCCTGATGACACTGGAATGTTCCAGTGTTTTGCTCGCAATGCTGCTGGAGAAGTGCAAACCAACACCTACCTTGCTGTCACCAGTATGTATACAGTGTGTGTGTGTTTGTGTTTATGTTAAACATAGGATTTTAGCAGATTCTGGGATAAATAGATCTATAAAGCCAGAAGGATGCAGATAAATTAGGAGAGGAACTGAGATCGGAGCAGAATCATAAGAATCAATTTATTTCTGTAAAGCTGCTTTGTGACAATGTCCACTGTTAAAAGCGCTATACAAATAAAACTGAATTGAATTGAAATGAATTGAACTGAATAAGCTGAGCCTGGGGCAGAGGCAGTGAAAGTCTGCAGCCGGACCACAATCTGAGGCTGAGGCAGTATCAGCACCACTGAAAATAAACTAAGAATGGTGCAGTGAGTCATGTGAGTCATAAAAAGTGAGTAAGAGTGAAAATGGAGTCTTCCTGACCATGTGAACTGGAGCCTGACACTTGAGGAACTCCATCAGCTTCAACAACAACAAACTCTAATGCCAGAAGGAATAAAGCACCCGAGAAGAGCAGGACTTCACCACTGAAGGCCAGAGAGGGACTTACAGAGCTGAGACCAGAGACTGCATCCAAGGCATCAATACCTCAGATCCCATGAGCAGATGGAGCAGAGGCACCTAAGGTCAGCATGGTCAGGGGTGTTAGCATACACATCTAGCAGATCTCCAGCAGCCAGAGAGGACCTTCACATCCAGGGGCAGAAGGACATTCTCCTCCAAAGTCAGAGGTAATTGTGTACCCCAGACCAGCAGGACTTCAGCAAGCAGAGGCAGAGGGACTTGTGCACTCACGCACAGCAAGACTTCAGGTTTTCTCCCACAAATTGCATGGTTTTTAGCACTCAAGATGAAAGAGATTTGTGTACCAAAGAGCGAATGAACAGATTTGCCCAAGATCAGAGGAAATTATTTGCCAGAGAGAGAAGAAAATATGAACACATGATGAAAGGGAATTATGTAACTTAGGCCAGCAGGACGTATGTACCCAAGATCAAAGGCAATTATAGGGAATTGTGTACCCAAGGTCAAAGGGAATTATGGGGAATGATGTTCCCAAGATTAATGGGAATTATGGGGAATAATGTCCCCAAGATCAAAGGGAAATATGGGGAATTATGTACCCAAGATCAAAGTGAATTATGGGGATTGATGTCCCCAAGATCAAAGGGAAATATGGGGAATGATGTCCCCAAGATCAAAGGGAAATATGGGGAATTATGTACCCAAGAACAAAGGGAATTTTGAAGACTTTTGCATGCAGGATCAGAGAGAGTTACAGTATGTGCCCAAAGCAAGAGGGATTTTTGTGACAATGGAACTGAAGGAATTTTTTTGCCAAAAATCCAAAAATCCAATTTAAGGTGCATGACTTAGAAAGATTTGCAAATATATATTATTTACCTTTACCACAGGATCTGGAGATCCAGAGAATTCTAGTAGGTATAGGGTCTAAGGTTAGCTGGTTTCCACTCATCCATATTAAGAATAAACACCGTAGTACTCACACTTGTCCTGTGCACTTGTCCTCACACACACACACACACACACACACACACACACACACACACACACACAGGCGGAGACAGACAGTGCGTCTTAATTTGCCTCCAGCTGTCTCTGTTTCGCTTTTCCTCTAAAGCATCTATTTTCATTATTTTCTCTTTTACTATGATTTGAAACACTTGAACTCTACACAAACTTTGCGTCTGTGTGTGTGTGTGTGTGTGTGTGTGTGTGTGTGTGTGTGTGTGTATGTGTGCATGTGTGTGTTCTCTCAGGTATTGCACCGAACATCACGGCAGGTCCATCAGACAGCACTGTGATTGATGGGATGTCAGTCATTTTGCACTGTGAGACGGCAGGAGCTCCACGGCCTGCTATCACTTGGCAGAAAGGTGTATCTCTTTAAAACACACACACACACACACACACACACACACAGAATCTCAGGGACCAGTACACTAAAGATGAAAACACACACATGATGAAGCTATGAAGAATAATGAAACACACACCTTTTGCTTAGTATGTGTGTGTGTGTGTTTGTGTGTGTGTGTGTGTGTGTAGGTGAGCATGTATTAGCAAGTGGATCGGTCCAGTTGCCCCGCTTCACCCTGTTAGAATCTGGCAGCCTTTTGATAAGCCCCGCCCACCTTTCTGACTCAGGTAGATACACCTGTACTGCAAGCAATTCACGCGGCATTGACCAGGCCTCAGCACACCTGGGGGTGTGGGGTAAGTGTGTGTGTGTGTGTGTGTGTGTGTGTGTGTGTGTGTGTGTGTGTGTTTCAGTAACTATGTGTATGAAAGGTAAAGTCTGAATGAAATCTTATATAACTGTGCATGTGTGTGTGTGTGTGTGTGTTTCTCCAGCTCGTACCCGTATCTCCACCCCACCTCAGGATCAAAGTGTCATTAAGGGCACTAAAGCCACCCTGACCTGTGGAGTGTCTCATGACCCCAGTGTTGCTGTCAGGTAAACACACACTCCCTATTCACTATATAGGCCACTAACCTCAATCCTATAAGCACCATCATCAGTCCACTGTGGGCGCGTCCCAAACCACTCACCCTGTTCACTATACAGTGCACATAAACCATCATCAGTCCAATGTGGGTGCATCCCAAACCACTCACCCTGTTCACTATACAGTGAACATAAACCATCATCAGTCCACTGTGGCGCATCTCAAACCACTCACCCTGTTCACTATGCAGTGCACCTAAACCATCATCAGTCCACTGTGGGTGCGTCCCAAACCACTCACTCTGTTCACTATACAGTGCACATAAACCATCATCAGTCCACTGTGGGTGCGTCCCAAACCACTCGCCCTATTCACTATACAGTCCACATTAACACCATCATCAGTCCACTGTGGGCGCGTCCAAAACCACTCGCCCTATTCACTATACAGTGCACATAAACACCATCATCAGTCCACTGTGGGCGCGACCAAAACCACTCGCCCTATTCACTATACAGTGCACATAAACCAACATCAGTCCACTGTGGGTGCGTCCCAATCCACTNACCATCATCAGTCCACTGTGGGCGCGTCCCAAACCACTCACCCTGTTCACTGTACCTGTCAATCTCAGTGAATGATTCGTGGCCCCTGTACCTGTCAGACTCAGTGAAGGAGGCATGGCCTCTGTATCTCTGTATCTGAGTGAAGGAGGCGTGGCCTCTGCATCTCTGTATCTCAATGAAGGAGGCGTGGCCTCTGTATCTCTGTATCTCAGTGAAGGAGGCGTGGACTCTGTATCTCAGTGAAGGAGACGTGGCCTCTGTATCTCAGTGAAGGAGGCGTGGCCTCTGTACCTCTGTATCTCAGTGAAGGAGGCGTGGCCTCTGTACCTCTGTATCGCAGTGAAAGAGGCATAATTCATAAACGTATTGCTAGTTTTCCATTCTGATGAACTACTTTACTGATCAATTTTATACAGATTCAGTAGAACAGCTAGACAAAATGTGTAAAAGAGATAAAAGCTTGGATGGACAGAAACATCCTTGTGTTGTAGTACCATTAAAATAACTTTTAAAATTTAATTTGTTTATAAATAAATTTATGATGTTTGGGTGAAAGCACTTTTATGTTTCCTGATTTTTGCAAACCAGTACAAAGAACAGCAGCGGGAACTGAGGAATGCAGGTCAGGGTTGTTTATGTCCTCCTCTGACTGAAGAGGCATAAAATCAATAGTGAGAACACACACACACACACACACATACACACACATACACACACACACACACAAACTGAATAACTTAAACTCTCACTCAGAAAATTTAACATTTTCCATGAAAGCTCATATTTCTATTCATCAAATAAGTTGGAAAATGAATAGAAAATATAGTCAAGAAATGGACAACTTTAGAAATAATGATTTCTGCTTGAGACAATTTAGTGCTTCTCACTTTGCTTTCATCAAAGTATCCTGGCAGCAGTTACAGCCTTGCAGACCTCCGGCGTACTAGCTGTCAGTTTTTTGAGGTAATCTGCATCAGTTTCACTACTGAAGCACATCCCAAAAGTTGGACTGGCTTGATGGACACCACCATCCGGGCAAGCTTCTCCCACAGCAGCTCAACGGGGTTGAGATCCTGTGATTGTGCTGTCCAGTCCATTACTGAATTCCAGCTGGCTGCTTCTTCCATAAGTAGGTTTTGCATAATTTGGAGCAATGTTTTGGGTCATTGTCCTGTTGTAGGATGAAAATGGCTCCAATCAAGCGCAGTCCACAGGGTGTGACATGGGGTTGCAAAATGGAGTTATAGCCTTCCTCATTTAAGCCTCCTTTTGCCCTGAACAAATTTCCCACTTTACCAGCACCAAAGCACCCTCAGACCACCATGCTTGATCGATGGCATCAAGCACTCCTCCAGCATCTTTTCATTTGTTCTGCACCTTACAAGTGCTCTTCTCTGTGGTCCAAACACCTCAAATTTTGGAATAAACACATCATTCCAAAAAAGGTTTGACAGTTTGGAAAATGCTAATAAAAACAAAAACAAGTTCTTCGTAAATTCTATTCATCTTGTAATATATTTTAAACACATTATTTTGTTTTACCTTGTGCATTTAGTAGTTTTTATATCTTGGTGGTTCCTCCTCGCGACAGAGAGTCCGAGTTCTACAGCCGGTACTTCATTGTTCCCAAGAAGGGTGGAGGGCTGCGTCCCATTTTGGACTTGCGGCAGTTGAACCTCTCAGTCACACGACTGAAGTTCAGGATGCTCACAGTAACACAGGTCGTGTCTCAGATCAGCTCAGAGGACTGGTTTGTCCTGATCAACCTAAGAGATGCATATTTCCACATCTCCATCCTTCCTCAACACAGGAGGTTTGCTTTCGGGGGCGAAGCTTACCAATATTGGGTTCTTCCGTTCAGCCTAGCACTCTCACCCTGTGCCTTCACGAACTGTGTGGATGCTGCTCTGGCTCCTATGCGACTCCAGGGCATCCGCATACTAAATTATATAGACGACTGGTTGATATTAGCTCGATCGGAGCAGACGGCGGTTTGGCATCGAGATGTCGTTCTCGCCCATGTGAAAGAGCTGGGGTTAAGACTAAATGGTGAGAAAAGTGTGCTTTCTCCAGTACAGTGAATCACTTATGTGGGCGTGGTGTGGGATTCGACCATGATGCAGGCACGTCTGTCTCCTGCTCAGATCGATTTGATCCTCACAGCAGTCGTGAGAGTGAGAGAAGGCCGGTCACTCACTGTGAAGCAGTTTCAGAGACTGCTGGGTCTGATGGCAGCTGTGTCCAACGTAATACCTTTTGGCCTGCTGTACATGAGACCCCTACAGTGGTGGCTCAAGACCAGGGGGTTCTCCCTGAGGGGAAACCTGCTCCGCATGATCAAGGTCACACAGCGGTATCTACGTGCCTTAGACATGTGGAGGGAACCTGGGTTCTTGTCTCAGGGCCCGGTGCTGGGAGCTCCTTGTCACCGCGTAATGCTAGCGACGGATGCATCTCTCACCGGATGGGGAGCAGTCATGAGTGGCCGCTCTGCCCGCGGTCTGTGGAGCGGCCGCCATCTCACTTGGCACATCAACTACCTGGAGATGCTGGTCATGTTTCTAGCACTGAAACACTTTCTCCCGGACCTAAGAGGTCACCATGTGTTGGTGCACACTGACAACATGGCAGCGGTCTCTTATATCAACCACCAGGGAAGTCTGCGCTCGCGCCCCCTTTACAGGCTGGCGCTCCAGATCCTTGTGTGGTCCCAGGGGAAACTCTGCTCGCTGAGAGCAGTTTATATCCCTGGCCATCTCAATATGGAAGCAGATGCCCTGTCGAGACAGGGGCCAATGCCCAGGGAATGGAGGCTCCGCCCCGACGTGGTGGAGCATATATAGCATAGTTTGGCCAAGCTCAGGTGGATCTGTTTGCGACTCAGGAGACATCGCACTGTCCCCTCTGGTTCTCTCTGACTCATCCAGCTCCCCTGGGACTGGATGCTATGGTGCAGATGTGGCCGAGGCTGCATCTGTATGCCTTTCCCCTGGTCGTTCTGCTACCGGGAGTTGTGGAGAGTGCGCCGGGACGGGGTCCGCTTGCTGCAAGTAGCCCCTTTCTGGCCGGGCTGAGTATGGTTCTCGGAGCTGATTTCTCTTCTTGACGGCTCTCCATGGGAGATTCCCATCAAGAGGGACCCCCTCTCACAGGTGGGGGGGCGACATCCTTCACCCCCACCCGGAGTTGTGGAAGGTGTGGGTGTGGCCTCTGAGGGGGCACAACTCAGAGCTTCCAGTCTCTCAGCTGAGGTTTTTGAGACCATCCTCCAGTCCAGAGCTCCCTCAACAAGGAAACTGTATGCCCTGAAGTGGAAACTTTTCACTTCCTGGTGCGGAGACCACCGGCTCGACCCTGTTCACTGCCCAGTTGGTACAGTTATGGAGTTCCTGCAGGTCCGTCTCTCCACAGGGCTGACCCACTACATCCTGAAGGTATACGTGGCTGCTATTGAGGCCTACCACACCCCTCTCGGTGGTCAGTCAGTGGGCAGGCGCCCCTGGTTACACGTTTCCTCCACGGTGCACTAAGGCTCAGACCTCCAGTGCGATCTCGGGTCCCTCCCTGGGACCTGGCCGTGGTTTTAGAGGCTCTCTCAAAACCCCCCTTCGAACTTGTAGAGGAGATTTCAGACCGTCTTTTGATGTTGAAAACTCCCTTTCTCTTGGCTATTTCCTCTCTTAGGAGAGTGGGGGATCTTCAGGCCCTCTCTGTCGCCCCCTCTTACTTAGACTTTGCACCCGGTCTGGCAAAAGCATTCTAGTACCCCCGAGGGGGGTATGTACCGAAAGTTCCCTCCTCGGGAACCACGGCCGATTGTGCTGCAGGCCTTCTGTCCTCCTCCCTTTCGGGAACCCGACCATCGGAAGCTTAACTGTATGTGCATGAGCACTGGATGCATACGTCCACAGAGCTGCCCTGTGGAGGAGGGCAGACCAATTGTTTGTATGCTTTGGTCCCCCTAAGAGGGGTCTTCCTGCTACCAAGCAGACCCTCAGCCGGTGGATTGTGGACTCCATTTCCCTGGCTTATGAGTCCTCTGGTCTCCCCTCACCCTTGGGGGTCAAGGCTCACTCTACCCCAGGTGTGGCAGCCTCGAAGGCCTTTCTGGCAGGTGTGTCCATGCAGGACATTTGCAACGCGGCGGGTTGGTTCACGCCCTTCACGTTTGCCAGGTTCTACGGCCTGGATATGCGAGCCGCTCCCGGTTCTTCTGTCCTTTTGCCTTAAGCTGTGCTTCTTCCACACTAGGGATTTGTAAGTCTGGCGGCATGGTCATACTTGTTCCAGTAGCGTTTCGATGCAGCTCACGTTCCTGAAGGGGAACATCTCCAGGTTATGCATGTAACCATGGTTTCACGAGGGAAGGAGATGCTGCGTCTCAGTGCCACACTTCCGGCATCCCTGCCGCGCTTTCCTCATTTCTCAGAAGCTAGGGCGGTGCTTGCCGCTCAGGCTTTTATGCTTCCGGGTCGCTACATCACCCCGCACGTGACGTCTCACCCATCCTTTGGACTGATTATACACCTGATTCAGAGCGTGGTCATGCTGAAGGCGTTCCCATAGCGTTTCGACGCAGCGTCTTGTTCCCTCGAGGAACCATGGTTACGTGCATAACTTGGAGATGTTTTGTAGCATTTGGCTGAATGTGAGCAGAGAGTAGAGCCCTATACACCTCAGAATTCATCCTGCTACTTCTGTCA
>CM074956.1:23988883-24001992 GCA_037577455.1 Pangasius macronema
GTTCCTCTCACATTTTCTTCAGGAAATGTACATTCTAGTTATTATTATTATTATTATTATTATTATTATTATTATTGTTGTTATCTTTATTTATTTATAGCACTTTGCATTTAAGTCCATGCTGATCTTACCTTTGAGATACCTGGTCTTTATATTTGGCAGTAATTGGTAATTGAACAATTGGCTGCCCAAATGCTCCATAAGCAGGCACATGTTATTCTGTGTATTTCCTGTCAGTGAAGGAACTGCTCATACCACCTCATGGCGTGGGCAAGGATGGCTGCCAGTGGAGCTGGTTCTCTTGTATTTATCAATAAGTGAAGTGACTTTTGGCCAAGTGTGGTGACCCATATTCGGAATTTGTGCTCTGCATTTAACCCATCCAGGTGAACACACACACACACACACACACACACACACACACCCGGAGCAGTGAGCAGCCATTTTAGCTGCGGCGCCCGGGGAGCAGTTGGGGGTTCGGTGCCTTGCTCAAGGGTCTCACCTCAGTCGTGGTATTGAGGGCGGAGGAGAGCGCTGGTCATTCACTCCCCCACCTACAATCCCTGCCGGATCCAAGACATTCGGGTTCACCTTCAGGTTGCAAGTCTGACGCTCTAACCATTAGGCCACGACTACCCCCTCTCAATGATGTGTCTGCCAAGAAAGGAGCAGGATGAATTCTGAAGTGTACAGAGCGATATTATCTGCTCATAGACAGAGCTTCACATTGCATATGGACAGTGACCCAAATACTTTGGAAATATTTAAGGTAAAGAAGTGGAATGCTCTGCAATGTCCAAGTCAATCCCCTGAGCTGATTCCAAATGAGCTGCAAAGACAATTAATTATGCTTTACATTTTACCCAGCACACAGTTCTAAAAGCTTCACCCAACTATATTGTTTTTGATTCACCTGGACAATCCTGGGGCACATCTGCAGTCCTCTTTCATAGCTAAAAAAAAAAAAAGCAGTTTCACTAGCTGTTAACAAAAGTGAATAGTGTGGCTATAAATGATGTAACCCTAATTCGGGAGAAAAAAATTAACACCCTTGAATAAATGAGGTTTTCTTCTTGAAACTTGAAATTTCATAGAGGCAACCCTCGTGTCCACTGTCCACTGGAAAAGCTCCAACTCTGAGGTCCTCACCCTGGGACTGGTGACTTTCCCCACACCTGCCTGAGGACTAACTCCTGCGGAAACTCCAGAGTAAGACAGAAAGAGTTCCCCAATCATTATCTCCATTCAACCAGTTATGTGAGTCCTGATGGGAACTGGTTGCACCAGAATTAATTTATGACTTTCACACTGTAATTCCCTGTTTAATTCCTGTTTGTTGTAACAACAAAAAACTCTGTTTTATTCTGAGATACACTCCTCTTACTGAAGGTGTTAAATGTGTGGTCAGTGATGTTTAAGTATGAGTGGTTTAAGTCTGTAAAATATATGTTTTATACACACATAAACTATATGGCCAAAAGTATGTGAACACCTGACCAATCACATCCATATATGTGTTTGTTGAACATCTCATTTCAGATTTAGTTAATGGCAGTATACAAATAAAATTGAATTGAATTGAATTGAATTGAATTACTCTTTCACAACTCTACTGAGTGTGTTGAAAGGATCTTCAGTACAAGCATTTAAAAAAAAATCATTTAATGTTTTAATTTTATAGTATCCAAATCCAAATCATCATTCACTGAAGAATGGGTGAGACTTGGGAAGCAGCTGTTTTGGTAAGTGCAATAATTAGTCTATTCAAGTTGGACCATGCACAGTAATCCATAGGCTATCAATGTGGGGAAATCCTCAGCAGCAGCATGTGATTCTCAAGTAAAAGAAGCTCCAAACAAAAGTAGTGCAAAACCAAGATGTTGGCATCCATAAAGCACAGAACATGACATGTTCATGCAGGTGTGTCCTTCCACATGAACTATACTGGGCCTAATGAGATAATGATAGCTGGCATAATGGGGCAAAAATAGCACATTTGTCTACACCCCCCTCTGTTAGTTTAATACTTCCAAATAGAACAAGAAATAGTCTTTTTTTTTTGACCAATTAGGAAAAATATTTAGGAATGGGTTTAACAACTCCGCTATATCTGGTATGATAGGCCAACTGCTGTGTTACTGATTCCACAGGAGTTTTGCTCAGCATTTGCTGTATTTCTTGAGAACTAGGTCTTGAGGTGCTGCTTGAGGTGCTTGAGGTGCTTGACCTGCTTGAGGTGGCTGGGGCTCCGCCAGGGGAAGATGTTGATTCCTGCGATACTCATTGCCTTCAGACTCTACAGTGTAGGATCTGGTTTCAGTCTTCTTGATCACTCCATTCTTGTCATGGCCTTTAGATGTTTACAGTTAGACTACCTGGGAATAATGCAGGTGAGTGAGTAGTTTGGTGCTCTGAGCATAGTATGCCTTTGACACTGTTCTTTGCTTTGACAGCTGAGTCTTGATTGTCATGGTGTTCAATGACTGGCTTCAAAAGGCGTATGCTGACAGGTGGGTTAGAGCATGTTGCTCCGGACATTAATCTTTGTGCAGGTGAACTCAGTGTGGTATCTCAAGGTATGTTCCAGATGTTCAACAGGGTTAGAAACAATGTGACAGTGTCCCACAATTTTACAAAGTCACAGAAAGCCTGACTCGTGAACTGCACGTCATTGTCTGATAACAGTTTGTGTGGTACACCATGGACAGAGAAATTTCATTTCAGGTTGTTTTGTTGTTTTGTCATGCTTTGGGGGGAGAGGTTGTTCAGAGAATCAGGTTTACACCAACCTGAGTATGACTGAACTAACACTAGATAGTGGTGATTGTTCCATTTGGAAATGTCAATGGCCACAGTTGACCATGACAGTTTAGGGACTGGGTGGAGTTGTAATGTCCTTCTGTTGGTGAGGATTAAGTGAAATACATACACTGATATCAGAGGTTGATGGTGTATGGCTTTCCATATATGTAATAAGAACTTGAAGCATACAAATACCACTGCCAACAGGTCACTTTAAATTTGTATGTATCTTCTTCAGCATGTTAACAGCATCTTGCTGATGTGGTGTCCAGGTACATCCCTGTCTAACAACAGACCAAAGGGTCCTGATACTTCACTGAAACTGCTAATGTAAATTTTCATACCTAAATACTGCCATAGAGAACCATTGTCTTCAGGTGGAAGCATTTCGCTTATTGCCTGAACCTTGGCAGGGTCAGGTTTTAATCGTTGATCAGTGAAGACGTATCCAACATAGCTTATTTCTATGAGCTGGAACCTACAATAGAGGGTATTCAACCTCACCTTAACTTGTGTGTCCTGTTTAGTACTTTCCTCAACTTCTCATCATGTTCTTTCACTCTTTTCCCACCAATAATAATGTCATCAACAATTATGGCACATGGAACATGGATTTGTTACATTGCTCTTGAAAGACTTCTGATGCCAAATGTATGTGTTACAGGCCTCAAGCAGGAGTGACTGGTAGACAGATGAGATGTCCTGTGTTATACAGGAAAAAGCAGAGACAGGAAACGTTAGTTGTGTGTGTTCAGCAGGCCGTTCTCTGTCTGAGAAACGGAGGCCTGGCCGGTCACAACTAGCGCTCAATTTGGTGGATTCTCCCCCTGGTGGTGTAATTTAGCAATTGCAATAAAAAAATGGCACAGAAAACCATTCCCCCAAACACACAATTTCAGCCTTTCTTTACACAAAAGTACCCAAAATCATACTTTAACTCAACAATTGTGACAATACATTGTTGGATGTCACATATGCCAAATGGCATCCTTAGTAAACCATATTGGCCAAGTGAGGGGGGGAGGGGGGGGGGGAGTAGTGCGAAGGAAAGATTCATAATCCAGTTTGATTTGCCAGAATGAGCTTTGCCATTCAGAATACAAAGCCAGTTTATGAACAATTCAATTAAATGTATAGGATCAATGCAGCCAGGTCCATGATATGCTATAGGTTTAGCTGTCTTCTGTCTGTTAAGTTTCTCTCTCAGCTTCTCAGATTTGTAGGTGTTGGCTGAAATGACATAAAATTTTGCCGCATATCCTCTTTCAGTTCGAGTGATTTACCACTGACTGTAATACAGCAAAGGAGTTCTGATTTTTCTGTAACTTTTTCTTCTACTAAGCAAATTTCACTAGCATCTAGTGATTGTCTGTCGATTTTGCATGACTCATCACTGCTATTTGTGTAATTTTCTGTTACCTACTTGACCTGCACTGTGACTTAAAATGGTTGAACTTCTTGCAATAATGGCACTGTTTTTCATATGCTTTGCATTGATCTTGCCTTGCTGGATGATTTAAACCACAGTTTTTGCAGTTTTTGATGTCTTTTGCTTTTTGTCCTTATGTCCATTTTTTAAATGGTGCATGCCATGACACTCTCTGCTGAGCTGCAGGGGTAGCAAGCACCTCTGTGTGCTGCTCAGTGAGCTTGTTTAACTGGCAGGCTCTAATGGCTTTAGTTAGAGTCAGTTCACTTTCTCTGAGTAGCATGTTTCTGACACTATCGTATTCCACACACCAGCCTACCCATACTTAGTCCTAAAGTTGCATGTTTTTGCATCATTTCTCAGTGCACTTACGTATACCTTGATAGTTTCACCTGTTTTTTGATTTCTGGTGTTGAATGAATGTCTTTCCATTGTAATGGTTGTCTCTCTGAATATTTGTTTCATACATTCTGGATCCTCCTGCGACTCTGCCTGAGTAAAGATGACCCCATTGTCATCCGCAATCACAGAAGCATGTGTAAAACGAGCGCTCCCTTCCATGAGCCACCAGCCCTGCTACATTAAGTAGTATGTAGGCTTTGGTATTAGCTAGCTTGTCACTGCAACCTGCAGCTATGAAAATGTCATATTCAGTGCAAAAACATTTTAAATTTCCAAACATTACTTTTCAAACAAAAAAAAAGTATTTCAAAATTTTATTTAAAAAAAAAATGTTACAAAAAAATATTTGTCTGTGAAGAAAGTAACATATTAGAAAGTAACACTGCTGTAATGTGTATCATCTTTCTCGGTCAGTTGGTAGAACACACACACACACACACACACACACACACACACACACAGCTTTTCCTTAGTGACTGAATCTGGGTTAAAGAAATCAGTGTGGCATTTGAGAAGTTGTAATTTAAGAAGTTGTAATTTGAGAAGTTGTAATTAATGAGTGTCCAGGATAATGTTTTCCTGCTAAGAGCTTTTTCCATCTGAGCTGTGCATCTTCAGTATTTTGTTCTATTAAGTGTAGATTCATGACATAAAACCTGTTATATTTGTGTCAGCACTGAACCGTCGTTGAAAATGTCAGCAGTGTTGCAGTTTCCCAAACCTGTCCTGATAGGGCCATAGCCATGGTTACAATTCAGTACTACAAGCTTGTTTTTGTTTTTTATGTCTAATAATCAAAACTAAACTGATTTCTCAATTTGTAAAATTCTCATATTACAGTCATGCCACACTTCTAACCTGGATTTCCATACACTCTGTTTTGGAAAACAGGGAAAGGACATGGTGATTTGCATGTCATCAAAATAATAATAAGAGAAAATAGCAACTTATTGAATACTGCAGAATGTTTCAGAAGAACATACAGATGTAAAAACCTGTATTTTTTTTTACCTTCTTCATGTTTTGGGTATGTATTATTCTACTGCAATAATTCAGTTATCTTCTGTTACCTAATAAGGGAGAATGTTTTATTTAGCCTTACATGTGAGATCATTTATTATTATTATTATTTTAGCATATTTTTGTTCACAGTTTTTATTGTACTCTGGAACACTATTGCTGCCGTCATGTAGAGGCTGAGGAGGATGCGATTGCAGTTAAACCAAAATGTGAGTCGAAGACAAACAGTAAACAGGCTGAGATCAGGCAATTAGCAAACGATGATATCAGGTACAATCCAAAATACAAAAACCAGGAAGCAGAACAAGATTAAAAACCAGAATATCACAACACATTATAAACAGCTTGGTAAAAATCAGGGAAGTACACACTGAGAATTACATCATGCAGAGTGTACAGAGTAAGACTCATAATTTAAAATTAATTTAAAGGTAATTTTAAATTATCAGCTGTGGCTGTCTAACTACTTAACAGAGGATACAGTAGTGTTAAGCTGAAATCCCTTATTTACTGATATAGAAAATTTCAGTTCTTTTAATCCTCTGATTTTGCAACTTATTTAAATGTGAGCTTTGTTTAGAATCAGTTAATTTTAAGCCATAAAGTCATTTATTGTCATTAGTTTATTAACATTATGCAGCATTAAATAAAGTAAAAGAGACAATGAAAGATAATTTTGTGTCCTGTATTTTATGAAGAATTTATTAACCTCTGGTTAATTAACCTAAATGATAAAGAAGCTGCTTGCAGTTTTTATTTTTATTGAGGCAAATAGAACAAAAAGACAGTCCGAATTCCACCTTAATAATATTAATTGTTCGTTAAATCTAGGGCTGGGGCTGCGTGTATAAAGCAACACAGAGTAAAACATTACATGGCAAAATGGACATGCGTTTGACTGATTTATGGTGATGAAATTGTTATGTTTCTTGACTAAGATTCACTCCTAGAAATACAGTTTGTGTATTTGGTATTATTCTGGTGGGTTGTTGGTGATGTACTAAGTTAAGATAATATTTTATGTAGTAAAATAAAGCAGGGCTTCAGGTTGTTCAGTGTGTCACCATGTTCTGTGCCTCTGTAGTCCATCTTGATGATTCTCCACATGTTAATCATGTTAAGTGGATATGAAACCATTTAATATGAAGCTTTATTCCAATGCTCAGTTCCTATAGAAGTGAACAAATGAAAAACAGATGGGATTTAATGAGCACAAAGTGCTGAGACATTTCTCTTAAACATTCCCACATCTCTATAAAACTGTAAATATGTACACACAATATACCAAATATTAGCTGCAGTAAACATAACTTTTGTGTTGGGGTGATGCCACAGTTGTTGGGTAAAATTCATCCATAGAGAGAAATCTGATCATATAATGAATGATTTTACTGAATTACTTTAAAAACAAATGTAAAACAAATTAAATAAATAAAGTGAGAATATCCTCAGTCATAATGTAATGCAAATTAATTATAATTACATTCACACATGGACTTCTATGTACTGTACAGATGCTAAACTTTTACAGTCTTCAGATTTCTGCATAACCACAATCACCTCCATTTTTACATCCCATACATTTCTCATCAAATGAACTTGACAAACTAAAATTATGCATCACCATTTAGTGGCAACTAGAAAACTTGTACATCTACTACACACATGAGGAAATACATATGAAACAACAACAACAACAAAAAAGCAAATTTGAAACATTTGTACAAATTAAAATACAGGCTAGATTAAAAGAAAATTAAACTGATTAAAGCAATTTTCAAAACATTACTAAACAAAATGACTAGCATTAACCAAATGGACAACCAAAGAAAAGTGAAATATTGATATAATTAATTTCATGTATTGACAGTTTTTGTCTAGGAGGTTGATTTGATTTAAAATTAAATTCAAATCAATTTTAATTATATAGTGCTTTTAACAATGGACACTGTCACAAAGCAGCTTTACAGAAATCTGGATATAGATTTAAATCCCTAATGAGTGAGCCAGAGGTGACGGTGGTGAGGAAAAACTTCCTGAGATGATATGAGGAAGAAACCGTGAGAGGAACCAGGCTCAGAAGGAACCCGTCCTCATCTGGGTCACACCATTGTGCGATTATGATTCATTACTCATCCACAGTTGTATACTGTGTAGTCAAGCAGGATCTTCAGTAATAAAATGAATAACTAACAGAGTGAATATGTCTTATCTGACATTTTTACAAGTTTTACATCTGTTGCTATCACAAGCTGTTTTGTATAAGATTTGTACTATTTCAGAAAGGGGCTGGGGAGCAGCAGAATGGTTATAGAAGATGGAAGGTACCAGATGTGGTGACGGAAAATGTTATTGACCATCAAAGCCACCACAGATACACATGACATGCAGTAAGCCCTTTAGCGGGATGCAAACGTCCACGTCTCTGTTTGCCACACAAACATGCAAATACATGTTAACACATATAAATATATATATAAAATATAAACCAGGCCTTAGACTACTCTATGATATTATATATTAATAGGTTATTAATTTATTAATTTACCATTAAACCAAACTGCATTTTTAAAAAGTATAGATAAAGACAGTTGTTAATTTGACTTATACTTTGACTTATACCATGGTGCTCTGGAATTCTTGATTGTGATTGGTCAGAAGGAGTTGAATAATGTCCTGTAATAGCAGCTCTAACAGTAGTGCAGCTGAAAATCACAAATTTATATTACACATTCTAATACATTATGCTTTCGATAGCAGCAACTTGCACAGGGACAAGTATGGGACAATCCATTACTTTATGTAACCTAACACTAAACAGATTTCATGAAAAACAGTGTGGTCATGGTATTTAAGAAGAATTTTTTTGTTTTTAAACGTTTATGGAAGAAGTGCTTCCTTTCTTCCTTACAAATTTTGAACAGGACGATCGGTGTAATTTGTTATTATTTTGTCTTCTGGGAAAAATTTAAATATCTTATGTAGCTTTTGAAGGGCAGTACTAAATGAAAAAAAAGACAAATTAAAACTAAATAATAACAATTTACAACCTGTTCAAAAGTTTACACCCCCTGGCTCTTATTGTATCGTGTTTCCTTCTTGAACGTCAGTGAATGTTTGCAGCTTTTGTAATAGTCGTGTTCGAGTCCCTCAGCTGTCCTCAGTGTGAAAAGTCGAGTCTCAGCATCATAGAGCTGCTGCTGGAAAGGAGTCAAATATGCAGAAGATGCTGGAAAAGCAGATAAGGTGCAGGAACTGGAGGATTTTTCTGAAGAACAGTGTGCAGATTAACTGCTCAGGACAAACAAGGGCCTCATGAACAACTATCACAAAACATAAACACAGCCGCTGATCATCAGGTCACGCACAGGATTAATCATCGAGCGCATGGAAACTTCTGAACTGGGTCATGTGTGTGAATTCAGTTATTATTGTGTCTTGTGGACCACATGCAAACAGCTGCTGTGTGAAATATTATTCAGGGCAGAACTAAATAAAAAAAAACACGATGCAGATTTTATGATCCCTATTATTATTATTATTATTATTATTATTATTATTATTATTATTAACATTTTGCAGATTCTACAAGGCATATATAAAAATATGACCCCAACTGTAAATAAAGAACCATATTAATTAAACTGTTACTTTTTATTCAACAGAATTATTTATTATAGTGATTATTAATTATTGAAAAAGTACTATAATAATGCTTGATTACTTATTGCTAAATTAGTAAGGACTTAAGAGCTAATTATGGAACCATATTAAAAAGTGTTACCATTATTTTTAACATTGCATCCAATAATATTTTTTTAAGGAAATACTTTATGCAGATAAGGATCTAGTACACAAGTTGATGATTTTGATGAAATAATGAAATTAGTCTTTTGGATTAGACTAAAAGATTCTAAATGCTATACCAATGAGGTTATACAGTATTTTAATCTTCATATCTAGTTATCAAATTGTTTGACATTAGGTCAGTTAAGTCAGCTTCATCAAGTCATCATCACTACTGTCAAGAATTGATCAGCTCATTGACTGTTGTATAATGATTCATGTGCACAAGACTCCCTGGATGGTTTATGGGTGTACTCAGATGTAAGTAAAATAAGGGCATACTAACTGACCTCATTACATAAATAAAGACTCTGGAATTTAGAGAACGATCCAACAGCAGCTAAGAACTTTGCAACATGAAGATATTGTCTTGGACATTATCACATAATGTGAAATGTACAAAATAACTTCATATGTGGTCATAAGATGAATGGTAGTAGGAGATATAAAGAAATGCGTTTTTTCATTGTAAAGGAGGTGAGACGAACAGGATGAGAGTAAAGGGGTGTGTGTGGCCCAGGCAGTCTGCACTACTGCACACTGGTCCTCGGCCATGCGGCACAGCTCACTGAGACAGACAGAGAGAGGTAGACCTGGTCATTGAGAGAGGCTTTGCTAACTGATGTATCTGTAATATTGGGGTAATATGACTTCTTGGATGACTTCACAAAGACATAATCACATAGGAGGGTCTGAATAGAAAAACTAATCAGGAACAAAACTCTGATTCTCTGATTTTCTTCCTAATTTAGTCATGACCAATCCCTCCCCCCAGACTACCGTCTGCCCATCATTTGTCAGCTACCAATGCAGAAGGGTGAAGGGAGGCATCTATATTCCTCCTCCAAGACACATGAAGCCAACCAACATGCTGCATCACAGAGTGGCATAATACACTCAGAAGATAGCATTATCTCCCCACTTGAATATGCATGAGCTCACAGACACCCATGATTGGCTAGTCTTGCTGTGATTGATAGGGGAGACAGAGTATGCCATCCCTTACACTCAGAGAGCATGGCCAGTTTTGCTCTCTGAGACTCTCAGCCATGAATGGCTGAGGCACCATCGGGATTCGAGCTCCCGATCTCCAGACAATAAACAAAGTGCTTTTCTATTACGCCATTGGAATTGGTTATCCCAATAACACCACAGGCTGCCTACATTAGAAAGGGAAAAAAACAGTATGCTCTGAAATCATAACAGAGAGTTGTGGCTTCCAAAATGCCAAAAGTCAATAAAGAGGTCCTGGACCTCTTGGCAAAATGCTCTTAGGCTGACATGGGCCTTGAGGAGGAATTTCTGGTGCGAAGGAGTCAAGATGAGGTGGAGCAAAAATGACATCCTTGACAGAGCCTGAAGCCATAATCCAGAGCAACAGCGACTTCCATTGCAGAGTTTGTGAAGTGTGGAGGTGGAGAGATGACATCATCAGCAAAGTTAGCGGCAGATGGACTGATGATGTTATTGGCGAAGTAAGGAGGAGGAGCGAAGACGTTAATTGTGAAGGCAGACAGCAGAGCAATGACTTCTGCAGAGCCAGAGGGCGAAGCAATATCATCTGTGGACCGTAGGAGAGGAATTTACCTCATGCAAGGCTAGAGAGGCTATAGTGCTGACCTAGAGATGTTTTGGGCTGGCCTCATGACAGGCTGGAGAGGCTTTGCAGGCCTGGAGCAGGATAGTCATATGGTGGTACAACACTGACAAAAGTAAAAAGGGCTCTTCTTATGTATAATTGAGAGTTTGCATATTATGTGGACACCTGAACATCTCACCCATATGTGGCCCTTCCCCACACTGTTGCCACAAAGTTGGAAACACACAATTATCTAGAATGTATCCTTTTGCATTAAGAAGTCTCCTTAACTACTAAGGGTAACTAAGGGGCCTAGCCCAAACCTGTTCCAGCATGACAATGCCCCTGTGCATAAGCGAGCTCCATGAAGACATGCAGTAAAGTACACGCCATCACATCTTAAAGCATTTAGGTGCCATGAGTTTGTTGTGCCCTGTGCAGCATCAGCACCAATAAATGAAGTTGCATTGGAGTGAATCTTTAGTGAACAAGGATTTATCATTTTAAAAAATACATTTCCACATGTCCTGAGAGGGAGGAGTTAAAAATGTGAAAAGGTAATGTATAAATAGGCAACTGTCATGTACATCTCGGTCAATTTATCAAAACTGAAGTAAACCCTTATCTCCAAAATTATATTCTAAATACAATTTGATAAACATCCCATGTCCTTTTGTCTGTTGTACACCTCCTCCAAACTACTTTGGTTTAAGTAAAATTTTATTGAAAGTAGGGAAGCAAGGACATGTAACTTTGCATAAGTCATCAAACGTGAAAGAGGACAAACAGCAACTCAGTTGTTCAGATACTGCATAAAGTCTTTAAAGGACACCAAGTTGTAAAGTTTTTGCCTTCAGCAAATGAAATTTTTTGCACTATCTAGCATTCACAGCAGATCTGTACCTGTAACATTCTGCATGCAGCAATATGCAGGGCTCTTTCATTTTATAGCGTTGAAACTGAAGTTAAAATCAACATCTATCTGCTGCACCTGATAAGATTCAGACCCTCGTCTAAAAACTATTTAGAAATGCGTCGGATGTTGGCAGTGGCTGGGAATTCATTTTAAGAGGAATGAGGAGATATACTAAATAAAATCACTGTGTAATCTGCACTGTTCAGTTGAGAAGTGTGACATGCCACATAGCAATAAGAGTGGTTACGGCATGAATTTGTTGTTTTAGTCATTCAGTGCACAAGCATTTGTCAACCAATTTTACCCTAAAGTAAAATAAAGTCTGTGTACCATCCACAGTATTCTCATGGTGATCTTTAGGCTATCCATGCGATCCATCCTCAGCAGCAGTAAGATATTTTCAGGTGAAAGAGGCTCCATGCAGAAGTAGGGCATCAGGATGGATCAGGCAGGTCTGGAGAGCAGAAGGGGTCTGGATCACTCTTTCAGATTTCTCAGTGGGTGCTTCACTGAGGAGAGCAAACCTGTTGAACACATGAAGCGGAGAGGAGTGGTGCTCCCGTGTACAAGCCGTAGCGTTAGCTTTGGCTTCGCAATAATACCACCAAGTCATCACCCATTCGCCCCGCAGTGAGGGCTCTAATGCCGGAGTTGGGGGATTGTTGTCTCCACCTAAGGCATCCAGACTTTCCCCTACAGAAACTACGCTGCTCTCACTCTCACTAACCCTCTCTAGAGTCTGGATGCGCACCTCTAATGCTGCAATCTTCTCCGTCAGAGACCTAACTTACAATAACGTCATAAATCAAACTACTACTAACTACAGAGGAAGAATGACTAAACATCCTGCACTTGACTGAACAAGCTGAATATTTAGCATACCTTAGTGGAAGCCTTTTGGAGATGATTTTAGGCAGATCTGATGTGAATGGCCTCCTTTTGCTGTCTCTTAGAGAAAATGAAAATGCATCAGTAGGGGAAAGGTAAAAGTACAAATGAAAACAATAGTGCAAAGTTATTGATGAAAAATAAAATGGTATAGTTTAAACTCTGATGCAGATGAGAAACTCCCAGCAAATTATTTGAAAGCCTTGTTAGTGAACGTTATTTGAAAA
>CM074957.1:19838-60404 GCA_037577455.1 Pangasius macronema
AGTCTCTGCCGTTCACACGGACACAGCTCTGTGCGTTGCTGTAAAGCAGCTTGAGCAGGGCAACGATCTTAGGTGGTCCTCCAAGGGCCTGTAGGATACTCCAAAGTGAAGAGTGGCAGACGGTGTCAAAGGCAGCATTCAGGTCTACGAATGCCATGTATAGATGGCGATCTTTACGGAATTCGTAGGTCTTCTCTATGAGCAGTCGAACGGCGGAGATGTGGTCTATTGTGGAGCGGTTGGGCATGAAGCCAGCCTGCTGGGGACGGCGGCTGCTTCTGATGGCTGGGAGAGCACGTGTGAGCAAGATCCTGGTGAAGAGCTTGCCAGGGATGGATAATAAGGTGATGCCTCTGTGGTTGCCGCAGACTAGCCTGTCGCCCTTACGTTTCCAGAAGGGCAGGATGACTCCTCTGGTCCAGTCACTGGGAAGCCTCTCTGTCTCCCACACCTGGTTAAAGATGTGGGTCAGCCACTCGACAATGCTATCCCCGCCTGATCTTAGCATCTCGGCGGTTATTGCACAGATGCTGGGGGCTTTCCTGTTGTTCAGTTTTTTCAGAGCGGCTCTGACTTCCACGGGTGTGACAGGATCTGTACTGCAGGCATCACTAGGGGCCGCTGCGTTTACAGCCACTAGGATGGTGGGATCAGCCGGGGTTGTATTGTGCTGCAAGAGGAGGCTAGAGTGCTCTTTACAGCATTCGAGGCAGTTTGCTTTGGTCGTAATAATGTTGCCAACAGAGTCTTTCACCAGGGCTGTCTTGATGTATGGGCCATTACGGGCTTGGCACAACAGACTGAAGACATGGCTCAAGTTGTTGCTATTGGCCGTGGACTATAGGTGTTTCGCTTCTGCTTGCCAGAACTTCTCCTTGTCCTTAGCTATGGCCACATTGCGCTGGCAGTTCAGTCGCCGATATTCCATTAGGTCGCCTCGGAGCCGAGCCTCACGCTGCCGCTCGATGATGTCAAGTGTCGTCTCCGATATCCAGGGCTTGTTTGGGGATGATTGTGAGGATCCAAGGACATTATGAGCTGACTGGATGACACTTTCCTTGAAGGTCTGCCAGTAGGTCACTTTGTCAGTAGCCTGGGCATCGAGAGTGCGGCAGATCGAGCAACTAAAATTTGTGGCGATGTTGGGATCACTGAGTAGGGAGGAGTCCAGGCGATGCTGAGTCTTGGTGTGCTGGTTGGCTCGCAGCTTTTTTGAGCCACCAGCAGACGATGGTCGATGTTGCCAAGCTCTGCTCCTCTGTACACATAGCAGTTGGTGACAAGCGACTTCCAGCATCGAGAGATGAGGATGTGGTCCAGCTCTTTCCTGGTTTTGCCATCTGGGCTGTACCATGTCCAATGATGGATTTGTTTCGGAGGAAACCAGGTATCAGCGACACAGAGGTTGTTGTGGTGGCAGAGAAGCAGAAGGCGGATACCATTATCGTTTGTGGTTATGTTGAAGAAGGTTGAGCCAGTGGACCGATCACTGCTGGACAGAGTGGCGGTGGCATTAGTGAGGATGATGGTAATGTCATGTGGTGGGGCTTGGCCAACAGCCTGATGGAGTTGGTTGAAGAAGGCGTCCTTCACATCTTCATCAGTGACATCAGTGGAGGCGTAGGCAACAATTACTGTCATCTTGCCGTGCTGGTGGAGGAACCGGGCAGAGAGTAATCTGTCGCCCAGAGGTGTCCAGCTGATGAGGGATTTACGTAGGGTCTTTGGGATGGCAAGTGTCACGCCATAAAGGCCTGTCCGTTTCTCAGGGCCACTATAGATGTAGCAATGGTCGCCTGCTGTTGTTTCACCATTGCCTTACCATCGAAGTTCACAGAGCCCTGCCAGAGTAACGCTATAGCGGCAGAGCTCTCGGGACAGCAGGGTGGCAGTTCCCGGGCGAAGGAGCGTCTGGACATTCCATGTGGCAACACGGGTCCTGTGACAAAGATTAATCCGTACTCGTTGGTCGGGGGCAGGCTGGGATCCGTTATCGTGTTGGGCAGTTCGGGTTCTTTTTCTGGTCAGTTTCGTAACAAAGGCCTCTTCAGAGAGTATCTAAATTTTATTGAATGTATATAAGGATTGATCATTATAACTGTGAAAACCTGAGATTGATTTAGCAAAGAGACATTAACAATGACATAGCTAAGGACACTTGGAACAGAGTTTTGTCCAACAGTGGGAGGTATGTAAAGGAATCAAGAGGTAAATTTATCCAGTATAAGGTACTACATAGGTATTATTACACGCCAGTTCGGCTTTATAGAATGGGTTCTCTGAAAGATAATAAATGCTGGAAATGTAAACAAGAAACTGGCACATACATTCATGCTCTCTGGCAATGTACAGAGATTCAACCTTTTTGGGAAAATGTGCTGAAATATCTTGGAAGATGTTTAGGTTTTGACCTTCCACTTTCACCGAGGTTATGTCTTTTAGGAGATAAGTCTGAGATTCTTCAGATTAAAAACAATGAGCCCTCCCTTGTTACTATGGAAGTATCACAGCAGCACGACTGATACCCGATGTCCTACACTTAATATGTGGATTGAATTTATGATTGAGAATGCATCATATGAAAAAACATGTTAGCAAAACTGAACAGAAATCACGCACATATTGATATGTGGGAGAACTTTATTAAGACTGTCACTTTAAAGGACGACTGATATCAGACTCATGCTAGAATTGTAACTTATCCATCCTGTTGTGCATTACATTGTGGCCCCCTTTTTTTTTACTGGTACTTGATGTGTTATGTATTAAAAAAAAAAACAAAAAAAAAAACTTAATTTAAAAAAATTTTAAATGATACATCTCCTTTACCTACACAGAAGAATTCCATCTTATTTGAAAGAGCATGTTGAGGTAAGTTATGTTTACTAATATTAACTGGCCATATTTAACTAAGTTAACTAAATTTTCCTTGCTAATACCAGATTATACTAGCACTGATTCCAGTAGCTAACATAGTTATCTAGCCAGCAAGTCAAATTCTAGCTAATAGAAATATTGGTTATTTACAGGATATTTTACTTCTGATTAAATCATTAATAAACTACTACATTAGTCAAGTATATGAGCAGCAAACTTACACAATGAATGTCTTCCATCAAAATTATGTAGTTGCTTTAAAACTAAAATCATTTAACAGTTTTAGACAAGTAATAAAATGCACTTTTCACATGACTAACATAATTTTATTAACATTTACGTTTTCTTTTTGATACTTAAGCACATTTAAAACTAGCAACTTTTGACTTTCACTTGAGTACATATTTCCTGGAGATTTTTACACTTTGGTATAATTTTTGAACCTGTAGCAGTGTTACTAACAATCCTATTAGCATTATCCTATTAGCCAAGATGCTAATACAGGTGTTCACTAAATAAACTCTACCTGGATGACACGAGCTTGAGTCTCTGCCACTCGGTTTCCCATTGTTTTTCCATCCTTCTCTTCAATAACCTTCTAATTTGTATCATTAATTTTAGTTTTCTTTGAAATATTACTTGAAAAAGTCTGATGTTCTTTCATGCTAACCCTAATCCTCTCTCTCTCTCTCTCCCTCTGAGTGGGTGTGGTCTCTGCTATGGAAGCCTTGGCTGACCAATCAGATTATTCAAATTATACAATACATCCACAAATTCAGTTAATAAACAATGAAATACATATTTTTAGATTTTAATTTAGCAATTTATCTTTAATATTTACTTTTTTAAATTTAACTTCAGAAGGGATTTGCATGAGCACCTCCTAAGGTCTGATTCAATTTCAATTTTATTTACCTATTAAATTATAAATTTANTTATAAATTTAATCCTAATGAGTGAGCCAGAGGTGACAATGGTGAGGAAAAACTCCTAGAGACAATATGAGGAAGAAACCTCAAGAGGAACCAGACTCAAAAGGGAACCCATCCTCATCTGGGTGACACCAGATAGTGTGATTATAAATAAATCCTCTACTGTATCGAACTAAAATTATTAACTGTTCAGCGATGGAGACTTGAGTGAAAAATCAGATTTGTAGGTTTCTTTAGTATGATTTGTACAATAATGCAATCTGGAGATAAAAAAAAAAAATTACATTAAATTCCCACACAACTCAGCATGTCCAGCTCTAAATGTTTATTAATTTAATGTTTATTGTTTAATCTTCCACATGAGGATAATGAGAGATTACAGACAGGACAGACATGAAACAACTTCAGTTTCTACTCCACACACAACTGCACATTAACTCTCATTAGCTTTAATCATGGAGGTTCTGCTGATTATTGCAGAGGCAGTTTAACTCTTTCCTCCCAGGGTGTGTTTATCAAACAGGTACTCGGCCATGCGGTTGTTGGCGGCGTCCATCTTGGTGAGGTTGGTGATGTGGTCACCCAGCTTCTTTATGGTCTCCACCTGCTCGTTCAGGTAGTGAGACTCCAGGAAGTCACACAGCTGATGGACAGTGAAGAACAAAATGTGTGTAAGAAATGATTACGGTCTAAACAGCTAAGAGGAATCATGACCAGTTTAATAAACATTTTCTCTTTCAACATAAACTTTAACTCACAGACAGGTGTGTGAGCAGAACACTGATAAACACACACTCACATGAGGATCTCCTTTATCAGTGGCGAGTTTGTGCAGGTCCAGCAGAGCCTGGTTCACCGTCTTCTCCAGCTGCAGAGCGCACTGCATGGCCTCCAGGCCACTGCCCCACTCATCACGCTCCGGTTTCTTAAAGAGCACACAAACACACATCTGATTACAGCACACATTACACACACAGCACCTCATCCGGTCTGATTCATGATCTGATCTCAGGTAAGTTTAAACACTAGTCTGTATAGCAAGAAGCAGCAATTAATTTTTAAGCCATGTTCATTTGAGGACCAACACAGTTTTGTAGAAACAGCGGAAATCCAAACATCCTCACATTTTATCAAACAACAATATGGAATTATTAATCACCTACTTATTCTCAAAAACATTATTAAAGCTAACAACTGCCTCTTTTGGGTTATTTAAAAATTACTTTTTAGAAACATTTATATAAAGCTACAGTGAGGCATCACTTCAGACAGTGACACCCTTTGCATTCCTCTGCTGCACGCACGCGTGTGCGAGATCTGGTTCTCATCTGCATTTGCAATCAAACACTTATATTCATTAAAAATAAATGTAGGTACTTTGAGGACTCAGCACCACTATGTGGTGGTTAGTGGCACGACGTTATTAAACGCTCTGCTCCACATGCATCGTGGTTATTAAACACTGAATCACAGAGAAAATGTTAGAATGGTGTGGATATGGTTTAAGTGCAAGTGTTTTCCCACAATATATAATCTTACAGAAATGTGTAGGCCAGTAATTATAGACATATGTGCACAAAATATGTGTAAACTTTAGTGCACAAAGAAAGTGACACACACGGGGTAGTGAGTAATTCTGGTGGACATGATCTGAAGACACACAATTATGTATAATTATATGGTGGAATGTTTAGCTTCACTGCAGTAAACAATTTTCATTACGTTTGTCTTCGCTCTAACTGACATTCATGAAAGGCGTGGCCGATTCCATAACACATGATTCTAACATTTCATAAAGCATATTGAAGAATGTTCTTGTATAAATTAGGGATGGGCGATACCACTGATTTTCCTTTTGATCTGATAACAAATAAATACCAAAGCAGATACTGATGCTTTTGAAGGTCATCCACTCCCTGCATTTTTGTTTACTGGAGCTTCTTTTTCTTCCAGCCACAGCAGAGCTCCATCACTCACACCTTCACCTGCTGTAGCCACAGTTTAATTGCAGGGGGATGATCTGCACAATTTCACTGACAATCCTGATGCATTTATGCATTTTGGGTGGATGCCTGACAGAATTAAGTGCAGTGATGCTGCATGTGTTGTTATAATAATTTAAAGTATGCTTAAAGTATAAAGTACGCTCTACCACAAAATACCCATCTCAGCCCCAATGAGAATTGTATCTTATAAAACCTGATCTGGAATTCTTTTCCTGCTCTGTGCGGTACTGCGCTGCAGCTGTGTGTGTGTGTGTGTGTGTGTGTGTGTGTGTGTGTATATGCTCGTGTATAAATGATGCAGGTGAGATTTTACCTTGATGTCCTGCAGGAAAATGCGGCCGCCTCTCTTGTTCTGGAAGGACATGAACTTCTCCGCGTGCTCGCGCTCCTCGTCACTGTTCTCTCTGAAGAAATGCGCGAAACCCTCGAGCGCGACGTCATCCCGAGTAAAGTAGTAGGCCTGTGGAGAAATAATAATGTAAACAAACTGAAATATAAAGCACACTAACCGCTCACACCGACTCAGTCAGCTTCCAGCCCCAGCACATCTGCACACACTCCGAGCTCCTCACCATGGAGGTGTAGGTGTAGCAGGCGTAAAGCTCCAGGTTGACCATCTTGTTGATGGCGGCCTCGCAGTCGCGGTGGTAGTTCTGACGGATCTGAGAAGTCTCCATTCCGGCTGGTTTTATCGTTTTCTTAAATAAATCGAAAGTGTAAAAATAACTTTATATTAAATGCAGATTAATAAATAGAAGGAGACGACGACGACGAAGAAGAAGAAGAAGAAGAAGTTCCGTTCAATCACTGTTGAAGCAAGAACCTCTTTCCAGCTCTGTTTACGGAACCGCACGCCTTCTTATTTATTCTTACTGTGGCAGCGTGACGCAAACGCAAACAGCCAATCAGAGAGGAGAATTTAACTACGCAGTAGGCGGGATAAAACCAGACTGGCCAATCCTGACCAGCAATTACAGAGACATGTTTTTTTTTCCTGCGTGAATCGTGACGCAGCAGTTTTATACCTGAACTGCTTCATTACACAGAGAATAAACCAGCACGTTAACCATGACTCAGAATATTCTGTTAAAGGTAAAGTGACTGGACAGTTTACTATTTATTTTTGTTTAATTACGTCGAAGCAGGGAAGCTTTGCAGGCATGTTCACAGAACGCCTGCATCATAACCAGTAAATAAAATAAATTAAAAAAATCAAAACTGGTTTCATAATACTATACAGGAAAATTTTAAAAAATAATAATTAAATAAATACTATACAGGAAAATGATGATTAAATAATCCAGTAAGATAAAAAAAAATACATAGGGTTAAAATCTCATATCAAATTAAATAAGATCTACAGAACATCAAATCAATATCTTATAAATCACTTGAGAAAGATTAAGTACACGTACATATCGTTAGCCTCATACCATTATTGCCTAAGTCATGTTTGACCAAATATGACTTGGGCAATTATGCTATGAGGCTAACGATATATAAAATAAAAATAAATCTCAAATAAAAAGAAGTAAAACCTACTACTCAAAAAAGGAAAATCATCTAAAATAAATCAGAAAATCATTTAAAAATATACGCAGTGGATATAAAAGTTTACACACCCCTGTTAAAATGGCAGGTTTTTGTGAAGTATTGAATCATCTCAAAACTTTCTCCACATTTAATGTGAAATTGCAAATTATGCAAATAAAGTGAAAAACAATAAGAAACTTTTTTTAGGGAGAAAAAAAAACGTACAGTAACCTAGTTGCATAAGTATACACACCCCTAAACTAATACACCGTTGAAGCAGGTTTTGATTTTATTACACCACTCAGTCTTTTTGGCTCTGAGTCTATCAGCACATGTTGACAATAATTTCTCACTCTTTCTTACAAAAACCTTCCAGATCCATCAGATTATAAGAGTGTCTCCTGCGCACGGCCGCTTCAGGTCATCCCACAGATGTGTAGCTGGGTTCAGGTCTGGGCTCTGGCTCGGCCGTTCAGAAACACTGATCTTCTCTTGGTGAAGCCGTTGCTTTGTTGATGTGGATGTGTGCTTTGGGTCGTTGTCGTGCTGAAAGGGGAAATTCCTTTTCATCTTCAGCTCACTGGCAGACACCTGAAGGTTTTATACTAACATTAACTGGTATTTGTAGCTATTCAAGCTTCCCTCCACCTTGATCAAAGCCCCAGTTCTGGCTAAAGAAAAGCAGCCCTAAAGCATGATGCTGCCACCACCGTGCTTCACCGTGGGTATGGTGTTCTTTTGGTGATGTGCTTTTTTTTTGCACCAAACATAGCTTTTGGAATTATGGAATTATTAAACCTTTTGGAATTGGTCTCATCAGACGATAACACATTTGCCACATGGTTTGGGGTGAGGTATTTGAGCTTGGCTGTTTTTTGTGAGAAAGGGCTTCTTCTACTCCACAGCCCAGACATGTGAAGAATACGAGAGATTGTTGTCACATGCAAAGAGTAATCAGTATGTGTCAGATGTTCCTGAAGCCCCTTTAATGTTGCTCTAGGTCTCTTGGCAGCCTCCCTGGTAAGATTTTGTCTTGTCCTTATAAATTATTATCAATTTTGGCGGGACATTCTGTTACTGTCACTGTGGTGCTCCATTTTCTCCACTTGTTAATGATGGCATTCACAGTGTTCCATAGTACATCTAATGTTTTGGAAATTCTTTTATACCCCTCTCCTGATCGATATCTTTTGGCAGTAAGATCCTGTACAGGCTTTGTCAGCTCTCTGTGGACCGTAACTTCAGCAGTCAGATGAAACAAAGAAGATGTGATCTGACTGATAAATTTAAGTATTTATAATATACATTTTGTTAATCCATTTATTTCTGTAAAGCTGCTTTGCGACAATGTCCATTGTTAAAAGCGCTATACAAATAAAACTGAAACTGATGTGAAGAAACTCCTATAGAAACAGCTGGTCTTTATTTGGGGTTAAGCAGAATAATATCATTGACAGCTGTATGATAATTACTTTTGAACATGATAATAATTACTAAATACTTGTGCAACCAGATTATTGTAACTTTTTTATTTTTCCTATTTTTCCCTAAAATGTTTCTGATTGTTTTTGACTTAATTTTTATATGTTGTAATTTCACACTGAGGGTGGGAAAAGTTTTGACATGATTTATCTTAGTCTAATTTTTTACTTCACAAAAGCCTGATATTTTAACAGGAGTGTGTAGACTTTTTATGTCCACTGTAGCTTTAATATATGGATTTTATTGTTTGCTTATATTTGTTGCTAATTGCAGTATTCTGTTCTAATTCTGAAAATAAAATGATTATTGATGTGAACAATTATGAATTATAAATAGTAATCATGAAATTTAGTGACTGTATAACATCATGTGACTCTTGGGATACTGACGGTATTAAATGATCCTTCATGGAAAACGCTGATTCAGCATTATAGCCTGCATGAACTTTAATACGAGTCCATCACATAAATGAACTTTGCAAATAAAGACCTTTAAAATAAAGTTTTAATGAGCAGAGATATTTAAAATGTATGTAACTTTACTTCAGGAAGAATACTTCAAATTCAATGTAAATGACATGATTTTTTTCAAAAGCTTTTTATTGGCAAACATTTAATGTAAACCATTAAATCTGTAAAGTGTTTGTGTTTTGAAGACCTGCAGCAGTGTGACATGTTGTAGATCAGTTTGTCTGTAACAATGCAGTAATAACAAACACACACACACACACACACACACACACACACACACACACACACACACACACAGTATATGTACCGTATATGTACATTTAATTAGACGCCTGCTCTGCCTCTGTGTTTACGTAATAGTTTAATTTGCAGTTTTTGGTCATTTGCGTTTGTGAAGTTTACAGTCATGTTGTTTTGATACTTTGGTGCAGTAAAGCTGTAGCCATGGACCTGAGAGAGTTTCCCTTCTGAATAATAAATGAATGTTCATGTTACAGAGAGATTATCTAATGATCTGATGATGTGATGAACATTATGACTGTGGAAAACTTGATGAAAAGTTGTGACTCTGCACTATAAAGGACATCAGACATCCACAAAGTACTAACCAATGACTGTATATATGAGGGGACAGCATGGCACCCTTCAGTCCCACTGTGCATTCTTTAAGCCTTTTTGGGGCTCAAATTGTAGTCGCCATTGTGCAAAGATACAACTGGACAGCAGTGAGCCCACCTTTTGCCTCACCCATTCAATCTTATGTGCGTTTGCAAGGATTTATTTATTTGTAAACAATCTTGGCTCACTGAAAGTGGTAAGAACAGCGTTATTAATTAATTTGTAAAATAATACACTGTAGTTGTATAATTTTCACAGATATATTGCTTTTACTGTTCTCAGGAAAAGAGAGCCATGACTGAGTGAGCTTTTGCTTGTGAGCTGATATTATAATTAGCAAATGTTTACACTCAACACCAACTATTTTTCTGGGGGAAAAAATTGCAATTTTTATCCAGCTCTCACATGTAGTAAGTTAAGTGCTGTTATATGCTCTGCTTCTTCTGTAAAAAGCTGTGACTGGCCAACTTACCAAAATATTTAATGTGTTTGCTAAGTCAATAATGATATTTAGCTAGTGTTAGGTTCCTTTATTTATGCCATCTCTTTGTTTACTCATGTTGGTTTGCTAGTTATACTATTAATACAGCAAGCTACATCTTAAACATCAAAATGAGAAACATACCAGAAAATCTGCACAGAATTCCCCACTGAGGGTCTGTGAGAACCGTTTACAGCAGAACAAGTCATGGCTTTGCCACAGAGCTGAGAGATCTGAAAACACTCTCAAAGATTTAAAAAGTTAAATATAGCTCACTGGGCTGTAATCTCAGTTCAAAAATGTGTAATTTATGATATGGCAAAGTTTTCTGTAAGGATGTGCTTAACATTGATGGAAGGAGTCTCCAGTGTCAGCGCTTTGTAACAGTCAGAGGTGAAGCTGTACCTGAGTTTTCCGACATCTTCAGGACAGAGGAGTTTACGCTTCTCTGCGGTTTCTCTGTAGCATGCGTAACAAGCTGCGTTTTTTCTCTTATTAACTTGGAGAGAGAATAAAGAGTGGCTGCTGAGGGAACGAGTGTTTATAGCTGCTATAAAGTAAGACAGAACAGTAACTTGTTTCACTGACGTTCCACATTACATGTAAATATAAACAGATTAAAAGTATGACAGGTCATTCTGTAATAAAAAACTGTAATTATGGGCAAACTGCTGTGGTATACGATGAATAATTCCTTGAGGACGTTCTGTTATAGCACAACTTTACATCAGGACATACTGTTTTATTTTATTGTTCATCTGTTTTATCCTTTACTCACTGCATCATATCTTCATATAGATATATACACAATTTATAAACTTAAACTAGGCACACTTGAGTATATGACAGAATATTTATCAAACACTAAGAAATTCTTAATAAAATGTCATTCATACAGAGAATAAAAGATTTCTTAAGTGTGCAGTGTCTGTAATTAACCCGATGAAAGGCTTCCAAGACACTCAGGCCTTCATAAGATTTCATTATGACGTTAAGATCGTCACCGTAATTGACGTAATGTTAAAAGATGGTACACAACCTCACAGTCTCAGCTCATCATATAAATCACACTCAGTCACTAGTGTGGCTCAAAATGTTTATTCATCAGAATCAGTCATGATGAAAATTGAAGTTACAGAGAAATACGATGTTTGTTTCGCAGTTTAAACTCAGTTCTGTGTGAAATCATGTTTTTTCTTAGAATCTGAAACTGGTCGTTGGACAATAGAGTTAATTTAACTCTTTCCTCCCAGGGTGTGTTTATCAAACAGGTACTCGGCCATGCGGTTGTTGGCGGCGTCCATCTTGGTGAGGTTGGTGATGTGGTCACCCAGCTTCTTTATGGTCTCCACCTGCTCGTTCAGGTAGTGAGACTCCAGGAAGTCACACAGCTGATGGACAGAAAGATCAGATCAGTTACAAAACAAAACAAAAAAAACAAACAAAAAAAAACCCTAAGCTGATGGTAAACATGCAGTGAGATACAGAATAAAGTCTGAACATGTTTTAGTGAGAAGCTTCAGTAGAGAAAACCCTCTCTGAAAGTTTTGGTTCCTTGTTTGAGGGACTGATCCAAACATACACGTGACTTTGTTTACATGATCTTAAACATGTCTGCGTCTGTTCAAGGGCACAAACACGTGACCGCTGTGACTCGGCGAGACTCTACTCGCACAGACGGGTGTGTGAGCAGAACACTGATAAACACACACTCACATGAGGATCTCCTTTATCAGTGGCGAGTTTGTGCAGGTCCAGCAGAGCCTGGTTCACCGTCTTCTCCAGCTGCAGAGCGCACTGCATGGCCTCAAGGCCACTGCCCCACTCATCACGCTCCGGTTTCTGGGAAACAAACAAACAATAAATAAATAAAGTGTAGTGAGTAATTCTGGTAACAGTGAGTCAAGGACCAGAGGCACATGATTATGTACAGAGTTTAATGTTTAGCTTCATTACAGTGAACAGTCACAGTGACGTCTGTGTTCGCTCTGATTGGATAGAACCGGATCATACCACTGCTGTGTGGAAGGGGGGGGGGTACGCGTCACGTACCACTCTAATACATTTCATGAAGCGAACTAAAGAATATTTTGTATAAATGATGCAAGTGAGATTTTACCTTGATGTCCTGCAGGAAAATGCGGCCGCCTCTCTTGTTCTGGAAGGACATGAACTTCTCCGCGTGCTCGCGCTCCTCGTCACTGTTCTCTCTGAAGAAATGCGCGAAACCCTCGAGCGCGACGTCATCCCGAGTAAAGTAGTAGGCCTGTGGAGAAATAATAATGTAAACAAACTGAAATATAAAGCACACTAACCGCTCACACCGACTCAGTCAGCTTCCAGCCCCAGCACATCTGCACACACTCCGAGCTCCTCACCATGGAGGTGTAGGTGTAGCAGGCGTAAAGCTCCAGGTTGACCATCTTGTTGATGGCGGCCTCGCAGTCGCGGTGGTAGTTCTGACGGATCTGAGAAGTCTCCATTCCGGCTGGTTTTATCGTTTTCTTATCAAAACGTACAAAAAAAGAAATCTAGATGATAAAAAATACGTCGAAGTCCGTAATTTTAAGCGGGAGGAAGAAGAAGTTCCGTTCAATCACTGTTGAAGCAAGAACTCCTGGTGAAGATCCCGAGTCTGAGGCGCAAACGGCTCGCGCGCGGTATTTATTATCGCTGCAACTGGGGGGGAAAAAAAAACGGAGCTGCGGCCAACCAATCAAATAGCGACTTTAATGCGGAAGTGGGCGGACCCACATAAAGTGGCCAATCACAAAGCATCATTCTGTGTCTCGTGCAAGACAAAGGGGTTATTAAAGGTTACATCTAAAAACGTATTTCTTTAGAAAAAAGTTAAACCTCCTTAAAAACACATCTATATGCGTAAAATATCTAAAATTTAAAATATCACAGATGTAGTTTCTGCATGGCCTCATTTTCATAGAGTTTATCACAGAAAGCGAAAAAGGACTATGACGCAGCTGTTTTTACCTGGACACGTGACCCGAGAGAGAGAGAGAGAGAGAGAGAGAGAGAGAGAGAGAGAGAGATTTGTACATTTGTTTCTGTTTATTTCTGTAGTTATTTTTTAATTTGTTCCCAAAGTCTGTATCCAAGCTTCAGCAATACAAATATTAATATTTATCACCAATAAAGCAACCTGCTGACTCTGAGACACACACACACACACACAGATACCCACACACAGAGACACACACACAGACAGAGAGACAAACACAGACACACACACAGAGATACACTCAGAGAGACACACAGACACACAGAGAGACACTCAGAGAGACACAGATACCCACACACAGACACACACACAGACAGAGAGACAAACACAGACACACACACAGAGATACACTCAGAGAGACACAGATACCCACACACAGAGACACACACACAGACAGAGAGACAAACACAGACACACACACAGAGACACACACACAGACACAGAGAGAGAGAGAGAGAGAACAGTTTAACTCCACACTGATACTTAATTATACATACTTTATATCATTATACACTTATATAATGATAGTTATATGCAAAGTCTCAGAGTTACTTTTTAAAAAAAAATTGTTTGTTTGTTATTAATCCATTTTAGTATCTCACATGATTTTCCACACAGTCCATAAAAACCTCACACACATCCACTTTTAATCATTAACCTTCCCTGTGAACTTTGTCTTCTATAATCTGCTCTCAGTTTAAGATCTCTGGCCTAGTTTGCAGAGAAGAGCAGATAAGCTAAAAGTTTACATGTCCAGATTAGAGTTCACATTTTCCATAAACTATTATAAATTAAATGTGTCACACACACACACACACACACACACACACACACACACACACACACACACACACACAGCGTCTCCCAGTAGCTACGATTCATGCTGTGTATCTAACCTCCCAAATGCAATAAATTCATCGATTTTTTTTATCTACTTTTGTTCTGATTGTGTAATCCACTGTATTGAATGACAAAAGAGTAAATATCTCTTTTCCATGAACCAGTTCTATTTAAGCCAGTTAAACCAGTGTAAAATCTGATTATGGCCAGTATTCTAGCCCTGTATGAAGGTTCAGCTGGAATGTTACCTGAGCTGAAAAGTGCCGTGTCACTGTGACTCAGCGTCTCTCCTGTTTCCTGACTGCGTATCACAAGACGTGTTGTTTCATAATGGCTTTCACTGTAAAGCAAATCACAAGGGGAAGACAACAGTCGCTTACAGCAGCAGAAAACTGAGGCATGACTATTATAATGTAATTTAACTGCAGTTCACTCAGTGTTTTTTCACTAATCCATTTTAACTCAATACCTTTTAAACATGGATTCCAAGCAACTTCAAGACAGCAGAGAAAATGAATGAGGCTGAGCTTTAATCACATCATTTTGGACTAAAAGTGGCAGTTAAATTTAAGAGTTAAAGTTCTGTGAATGTGAACTCAAACCAACACAAATTCAACAAACACTTGTGCAATGTTTAGTTTTTTGGGTAGAAAATGTCAGAGCTATAAACACACTTTCTCACAGAGTTAGTGTTCAGCATTTAAATTCTGAAAACAACTTAAATTCTTTGCAGACTTTGTAATGTACAGTTAATGTTTCTCAGCTTAAAGGAGAAATAGATTTTTTCTTAATTAATTGAATTCCTTTCTGGGATTAAAAAAAAATGCTGAAGTCAGATTTTTCCAGAGACTCTCACCTGAGAATGTAAAATTGTGCCATGTCACTGTGATTCAGCAGTTCGGTGATCTCCATTAACACTACATTTATTATGAAAAAGTAACTATTGTTTTAATTTCAACTGAAATCTGACACCACTTAAGACAAAACTATAATCATGTTTTAGCCCTAAAGAGCTGTTTTTCCTCCTTTCACACAAAACTGATTAAAGACTTAACTCTTAACAGGTTAAAGGTGTAATCTGTAAATTCTAACCGTGTTTATAGACCTGTAATGTTAATAATGTTAATAATTTTAAGCTACTTTGGAAAAACTTAAAACCTGAAGTAAAAATCAGTTCCTTTCTTTCAGGGCTACATGTTTTTGAGGGGTATGATGGAGAGCGCTCTAAACATTATTCTCTGCTACTTTAAAAAATGTTTTTTTTAATGAAATGATCCATTGTTCAAGCAGTAAAAACTCTATATAGTAAAATTTAAAGTAAAGTAGAGTGCACTTCAGTAAAGTACAGCACTTATAGAAGAGCTCTGGAGTCTCTATCAGATACTGGTTCATGCTGGTTCGCAGGTCAGGGACTACGAGCACCAGTCTAAAAATCCTGTTGATCCTGGAGATTACTAAAGCATGAAAAAACACAAGACAATATTTTTTTTGTTTTAGTTTTTAGTTCATTTATTGTTGTAGGTCCTTGAGGAAGAACATTTAGTAGTGTGAGTGGTGCTGTCCTTTTCCACTGTGTGTAATAATGTCACAGGACCACTTCATAGATTAGACACTGCTGACGGTCGAGGTGTGGTTTGGGACGAGACCCACACCTGAGAGAAAGGCTTCTTGCTGTTATGATCCATCACTGCACTGTGCATTTCCTCTGTGCATTATCACAAACTCTCCGGCTCAGAGGCTATTTAAGTTTAAACGCTTCTCTAATGCCTGCGGCTCTCTGTGAAGTTGTACCACAAATTTGTTGGAAAGATTTTGGCTACAGTACGTTCAGGTGTGGTGGTGTGTGTCTGCTTTTTCAAATTAACCTGAAAAGGTGTGTAACTCTTCATTCAGTAAAAAATCTTACATCCCATCCTTAATGCAAACTGGGAAAAGAATGTCACAGCAGCTTTAATGGAAATGAGTCTTTTAACGATGGAGTAGAATGACATTAGAACAGCTTTCTCAGTTTTTATAAGATTCTCTCAGCAGCTTAAATACTGTATGGATTGGTTTCAATTACAAAACCTTTGAACATAGTAAAAGCGGTACAGAAACTTTTTCATTTCCTCTCAAAACCTCATTTCCTCTTCTTTAATCAGACTGTGACAGTAAAGATCTGGAAAAATCTACAGCAGTAATCATGAAGTCTGGCCTGTTCTGTAATATCATATGATTTATTTAAACTTAAACTTTACAAAAGATGTAATAATGTAATATAAGAAAATGATAACAGAAACACTATTGGTAAGAATTTAATTAATTCATAATTAATTTGCACTAATTATATTAAACATAGACTTAAAGTTTTTTCTTCAGTCTCAGGTCTACAGTTATTTAAGTACCAATGTGTTACTGGACAAATAAATAAAATTACAGCTGCACATTTTTATTCTGGAAAGTCTGAAGTGCAAATCACATGCTGAAGGTCCCATGAGATAAATGAGAGGATACATGATTTTATATATTTGTGGCTGAAAAGTTTTAACAAAATGTGACAGAGTTTTGCTGAAATTCACTAAAAAAACTTTCACTTGAACATTTTGTCCTCAAAAAGCTGAATCAGCTTTGTTTCTCTGTGTGATTTATATAAAACTCAGAACTTGACCTTCCAAACTCTCAATGAGAAAATTCTGATTTAATCCACTATATTTACTCGAATATGTTTCTAACCCCGATTTATTTAATTTCTTAATTCTAACGATGCATTAACAGTAAACACACACACACCGCTCATTTCTCTCTGACTGTGTGCGCGTGTGTGTGTGTGTGTGTGTGTGTGTGTGTGTGTGTGTCTAAGCGGTGGGGATCCACACACTTTTCCACACCACACACTCTCTCCACATCTCCTCCTGCATTGAGAAACTCGGCTCAGTCCAGAATTTTATTCCATCTTTATCCTCCTCTTCGTCACAGTGCAGCCACAGACGCTTCAGAGGACTGCAGTGCTGTAGGAACTGACGGCCCTGTAAACACACACACACACACACACACACACACACACACACACACACACACAAAATTTAGAACACATCATCATTTTATAATAAACACCACAAACATCTTTTCATCAGTCCACATGGACATGTTCCAAACCACACACCATACTCACCATTACTCCCTACTGCCTGTTATTACTCACTATTCCCTATTCAGTACACATAATTCACTCTTTAGTGCACATTATAACACACAGCCCTGTCATAGCCCCAGCTATTGTTTTTTTTCAGTTCAATCTCAGTAAATGATAACCATCAGTTTTTTCTCTTCAGCGTTTTTTTTCAGCGTTGCACTTTCCTGCTCTACTGCGGTCTGTACAGCACCGTGTAAAAGTAAAGCATCTGAATAAACTTTTAGAATGTTCTGAATGCATTTTAAAGTGCAGAAGTAGATTTTATACAACTAAAGTCACTTTGCTTTTTATATTTTATATAAAAGTTTTATGCAGGTCTTTTATGAAGACTTTATAAAACTTCAGAATTTCAGGATGTAACTGGAGAGAAAGCTGACCAATAAACAGCACATCGCATCAGACTGACCTCCGCGCTGCCCCAGTACCACACGGCCTGGATCTCATTGTGATTGGCCAAAGCCTGGGTCAGCTGATCCTTTTCACCACTGATGACACTGACCACGCCCGCAGGAATGTCAGACGCCTGGAGAACCTGTGAAGACAAACATCAAAACAGAAAACCTGTTTACTTCTAATGAAAGTCTAACAGCAGCTTTTCCATCTCCATCGTTAAATATATATTTAAACTACATACTAATAAACACAAATTCAAAAATACAACTAAGCAATACCTCAGCTGCGATCCAGCGGTAGGCACGAGGCTGCAAGCCGATATTGCTTTTATACAACAGTTTTATAAGCGAGAAATTATTATCAAGTAACTGACACTTCAGAAACAATATGGACAAATATTTTGTTTATTTTTGCTCCACACTCAAGAAGCCACAGTCACTGACTGCTGCTCGTTGGACGCACAGTGATTTGTACATTCCTGTTACAGACGCAAACTGAAATCGGCTTATCTTCTTCATTTTCATCTTCATCTCACAAGCGTTCATATTTTACGTCAAAAGTTTTATTAATAAAAAACGTATTGTCCCCTCATGGTAATAGTAATGGTTTATATGTAATGGACTGATGCTAGAATTCGAAATGTACGTAATGAACACAGATGAATGGAGTGATTCTCACAGTGAAAGCTGCCTGTGCTGTTACACTAAATATCAGCACACAGGGAATGCCGCCTGATCGAACAAATTAGTGGAACACAACTAACTGTGGTATAAAAGTAAAATATCTATCAAAAAACCCACAAAAACTCCTGTATCCTGTATCTTGAAAAGAAATTTAAAATTTCAGTTTTATTCTAACATGAATGTGAAACAGACAGAATAATCTGTTCACACCTAAATAAAGTGTTTAGATGGAATGTAAAATCACCGGAATGAAATCGAGAGCTGGAAGAGGAAACTTCTCGCTTGGCACCATGACGACGGCATTGCCCACGGAAACAGCTGCCCCCAGAACGGACACCATGGAGAGAAGAGGCTTAGTGTCAGGCAGGACCATGCCCACAACTCCTAAAGCCTCTGGGGTTGAGAGGGCGGAGCCAGTGTGAGGGAGGAGCTGTGAGAAATGTACACATAAATACAGGACAGAATTGGAGCTTTAACTGAGTGAAATAGACGAAAACATGTCTCTTACTGGCATGTGTCCATTTTGCTTATCACACCGTGCGGCCCAATCAGAAAGCCTGGAGATGCTAAGCTCCACCTCCTGAGCTGCCTCCTGCATAGAGAGACCAGTCTGATTGTGGATTGACGCGGCCATGTCCTGCTTTCTTTTGTCCAGACTGTTAGCGAGGGAGTAGAGAGCGAGAGCTCGAGCCGCCGGGCTTTTCTTCATCCAACTGTCATCAAAACGACACCAGTCACGTAACGTTCAGTTTAATACCCTCTGTAACTGCTCTGTGTGTTTAGTGTCACAGACTGAAGTCGTACCCCGGCTGGACCTTCAGAGCGGCGTCCACTGCGTTACGGACATCTTTCCTGCCACCATCAGGACAGTGAGCCAAAACAGCGCCCCCTGGAGCCTGTACTGCCCTACTGCAGCCCGATTCAGCTTTACACACCTTCCCCCCTACCAAGTGAGTGCAGGAGCGAGGGACACTGTGACAGAGAGAGAGAGAGAGAGAGAGAGAGAGAGAGAGAGAGAGAATTTCAGTATTAGAATAGCACCAGTTCACTAAGTGATTTATTTTGAAGGACATTTTTGCTGTAAATGAAATGTCCACAGCATCTCTTTAACCCAAACGCAGTGTCAAGTTTAATTTTTAGATTTGAACTGGAGCTCTGAGGCTAATGCTGCTAACGAAAAGTAACGAAAGCTTATAGCCTCCAGGTTAGCATCATACAAACTCCATGTCTAAATCATCACACAGTACCTCTGGGTTCGGGTCAGAGTGGACTCTTCTGCAATGAATTAAATAGCAGTTAAAGATTTTTTTGTTTTTGATGAAAGTCTAAAAATACTTGAAGCCAAAATTCCTGAATGTGTTGATCATATTTCAGTGTAAGTGTTTTGATAGTGTTTATAAGTGTTAGTGTTCAAACACACACACACACACACACACACACCTGGACGGATCAGAACCATCCGGCACCAGGAACCTGGATGCTGCAGTAGCAAACTTGGTGTAGTCCAGAGAGATGGGTTCAGAGCGGGGCGGAGGCACAGACGCACTCAGGAACTGATACAAACCCTACAGTACAACAACCAGGCTGTTATCTCACTACTGTCCATAAGTATTGGCATCCTTCATGAAAATGAGCCCGTATTAGTTATTAAAACACACGCACACACACACACACTCTAATTAAAAACACATTCTAATTACACAGAAACACAAATAATTTATTTTATTAAGAAAATTTAAAAAAAATTATCATAATTCAAATACATATGGCAAAATTAATGCTACCTTTAGAGAATAATTAAAATANAATTTTTTAAAAATTGCTGAGTCTCCAGGAACTGTTAATGAAATTACACACATGTAAAGCTTTCATCATCATCCATCACCTGCACAAATCAAATGGACAGAGATAGATAGATAGATAGAGAGATAGATAGATAGATAGATAGATAGATAGATAGATAGATAGATAGATAGATAGTCATAAAAACCATTAACACAATTTTAAAAGTCTAGAACAGTTGAACGTTTATTAATTGGACCCTGGCCTCGCTGCACGTCGAATATGTGGAACTTTTAGTTCTTTCAAAATAATAATGAGCTCAAACAGACATCAGCACTGAAACGCTTAAAGAAGAGTTTCGATTTTAATTTCTCTAGTGTTCTCATCTTTACCTCTCGACCTCCGTCAGTGCAGGTTCCACTTTCTCTCCGTCCAGACTGTGGGAGCGAAGGATCTGTCACAGAGTGAGTGTTCACACACACCGAACCCACACACAGACTACACACACACACACACACACACAGCCAGTAAGACTTTAAAACTTATGGCTGAAATAATAAGAATGATGGAAATAAAAAGACAACAGTATGTAAACAGATCTGTTATTAATGAAATTTAAGTGATAATGAAAAGATTTCACTCTTGTTATACAATCTGGACCTGTACCCAGAACAGAAGAGTTATAATTAATGCATTCTCACTAAAGACCTGCAAACGACTGCAGCATTCGCGCGACAGACGTCTTTCATACATGTATAAAGCAAATATAATTGAGCCTTAAGTGTATTCAAGCATCAGCAATGAGCGAAAATCAGCAACGACTGAAACACACTTTATATACACTCATGGACACTTTATTAGGAACACCTGTACATTCATGCAGTTATCTAATCAGCCAATCACATGGCAGCAGCACAGTGCATAAAATCCTGCAGATGCAGGTGAAGAGCTTCAGTTAATGTTCACATCAAACATCAGGATGAAGAAAAAGTGTGATCTCTGTGACTTTAACTGTGGCATGGCTGCTGGTACCAGATGGGCTGGTTTGAGTTTTCAGAAACTGCTGATTTTCACACACAACAGTCTCTAGTGACTTGTGAGTATACACACACACACACACACACACACAGTACCTTTTTGCAGTCTCCAAAGCCAGCGTCAGATCTTCAGTCCAGATGGAAGCAGCTCGACCATGAGGTCTGCAGTTTCCTTTAAACATTCAGAGCTTCTGTTATATTCCACTGATACAACAAAATACAACACAATACAACACAATAAAACACAATAAACACAATAAACACAATAAAACACAATCCAGCTGAAAATCACTGAAATCCTGAAATACCGAACACCAAAAGTGCACTGAGTTTGACAGGAAATACATTTAAGCAACTGAAGATATAAAAAATGGTTATATAAATTAAGCTTTGACTATTATTATTATTATTATTATTATAAATCGCTGTCCCACATACTGCAAACTGTACAGAGTGAGATATGATGAAGATGAGGTTGTTTTACCCAAAGCCACTCCCTCTGCAGCGCTCCTGAAGGACAGCAGGGGCACGACGGGGCCGGGTGGAGGAGACACCACCGAGGAGCAGGAGGGAGCCACATTACACACCACTGTGGGGGGATACACACATCCAGAGGAGGGTGGAGGACAGGACTGGATCAACTACAACACATATACAAACACCTTTACGTGAGAAGTTGCCATAAGAACCAGTCAGCAGTTCTGAGCTGGAGGAATAAAAGCAAAGTACTGAAGCCCTAAATACAGAGAGAGAGAGAGAGAGAGAGAGAGAGAGAGAGAGAGAGAGAGAACACATAGAGCTTTACATCTCTGTGAATAGTGTGTGTGTGTGTGTGTGTGTGTGTGTGTAAAACTGTAAAGAACTGAACCAGAGGGGAAAATTCTCCACTGAATGTGTGTTTCCTTTGATGGATCTGAAACCACGCTGGATGAACTGGTCAGTGTGTGTAGTGAGGGAACAGCACAGGCCTTCACTGTGTGCCAGTGTCTCACCGACGCCCCCTGCTGTTCTGCCTCCCGCACTGCAGCGTCCACTCGCCCTCTCTCACACTCATCACTCACACGAACGCACTTCATTCCAGCCATCCTGAATTTCAGCTTCTCCACCACGGCATCATACACCGACTCCTGCACACACACCACCCACCTCCACTGAGAGAGACACAGAGAGAAAGACAGATCCAGTTATGGTGTAGAGTTTAATCCAGAAACCGAAACTAAGTTTAGTGAAAAAGTCAAAGTCAGTGTTCAGCCGTTTCCATGGTTACAGTGATATCACTTTATGATTGTGGGAAGTGCAGTTCTTCACAAGGACTACAATAATTAAACAGAGAGACAGACAGAAAAACAAACAGAGAATGAGAGAGAGACAGACAGAGAATGAGAGAGAGAGACAGACAGACAGAGAATGAGAGAGAGACGGACAGAGAATGAGAGAGAGAGAGAGACGGACAGACAGACAGACAAGCAGAGAATGAGAGAGAGAGAGGGAGACAGACAGACAGAGACAAACAGAGAATGAGAGAGAGACGGACAGACAGACAAACAGAAGGAAAGAGAGACAGACAGACAGAGAATGAGAGAGAGACAGATAGTTTTTATCCTTATACTTTACCTCAGTACAGTTTTTGAAAGCCGCGTCCATCAGTCCGTCCACAGCGCTGTCCACATCTGCAGTCTCAAAGATGATGAATGGACACACAGCGCAGACAGACAGGGAGAGAGAGACAGGAATGCCCCGTCCAGCCACCTGTTTCACCAGCAGCTCACCCTCCTGAAACACGGACTTCATACACTCAGCACATTTACTACACAGTTTCTCACAGTGAGTACAAGAAGGACGCAGAGCTGAATAGGAGTCAGTACCTGAAGAGGTGTATACCTGACGTGTGTGTGTGTGTGTGTGTGTGTGTTTGAGAGAGAAATCTCATTACATTTCCTATAGAATCCTTTCACAAATCGCTTATCTAAGGCAGAAACTGTAGTGCAGGGGTGCCACTTGCTTGGTGGTTACTGTAAAACCCCATGTACACACACACACACACACACACACACACACACACACACACACACACACACAGTGTTAGAGGAACAGTGTTAGTGAGCGTGTTTATTAGCAGAGAGCTTGAAGTGTCGTGAATTGCGAGCACATGCGAGTGAGTAGGACTGAATCGAGCGTACAGAGAAACTTCCACTCACGAGTAACAGATTTACAAGCTCACAAATCACAACAACTCTCACTCTTCGTTAACTAACACCGTTCCTCTAACACCGTTCCTCTAACNCCTCTAACGCCGTTCTTCTCGCTCAGATGGTGTATATTAACTCATAACAGCGTTCTCCAATATTAAAATGCAGAGCTTCTATGCAAAATGCATAAAGGTTGGCAGCACACCTGTTTGCTCCCACTGTAGGTGACGTAGCAGATCTGGTTGTTCTGAGCCACTTTGACTCTCACTGATCCGTTGCCCGTCACCACGTTCAGCACACCAGCGGGAAGTCCCGCCTCCATTAACAGCTGAGCCAATAGGAGGGTGGGAGGAGCCATTTTTACTCCAGGAACCACAATGACAGCATTACCTATGAAACAGTTCCAGGTCAGAGTGAAATTCTGCAGCTGTAAAGTGCTAATGAACAGTGATGTATGGGAATAAAGTGTTCATAACAGCTTGCAGTGTTTATAAAGTGTGTATTAGAGCTTGTGTTCAGTCTATTGTTACTGAAAAAACATAGTTTTAAAAGATGAACCATGAATGCTCATTATAATCACAAACAGTTTTCACTACATCATTCAATCTTATGACAGTAAATACTGCAGGTGTACAGTCATGACCAGAAGCATGTGATTAAACTGTACAAATTCTGTTCTCTCTGGCAGATTAAAATCTTTTAGCGCATTTCAGCTCCTGAGTGACGTTTCGCTGCACAAACTGCAACTATAGAAAATCATCATCTCCATTTTTTTCTTGTTGTTTGATGTTCAGTTCATTTGCATTGCGTCCTGTGGATTACGTTTGGATAAAGGTAGAGACAAAGTCCATGACTAAAGAGGGACTGCAATCAGTGCGACGGACCAGTGCCTCTGTGTGTGTGTGTGTGTGTCTGTGTGTGTGTGTGTGTGTGTGTTGAAGGGATGTGCAGGCTGAACTCACCTACGGCAAGAGCTGGAAGGACCTTCAGCCACATGGAGTAGAAAAAAACATCATCTGACATCACCACTGCAACCACACCTAAAACACACACACACATTGTTCCTTTTCAATCATATTTTTGTAAATATATGAAATACATGTTCCTGCACACACACACACACACACACACACACACCTCGTGGGTTCCACTCAGGCAGGAGTGTGTGTCGGAGCTGAGCCCAGCCAGCGTAATACTGTGCCAGTCGGACGAGCGCCGGGGCAGAGCCAGGAGTCTGACACAGATCACACACTTCACACACACACTGGCTGTACCTCTGCAGTACGCTTGCTAACCTGCAACGACATCCTTAGTGTGAGCAGAGTTCTGAACTTTGTGTCTGTACCTGAGCAGGACTTTGTGTCTGTACCTCAGCAGAACTTTGGCCCTAAGATTGTCACTCAGCTCCTTCCAAACTTTAAATCCTGCAGCAGCTGAAGAGGCGCAGCTCAAAATATCGTCATCATCAGCACACGCGATGCTGCACAAATTCTCACCTAAATGCAAAAGGGACAAATAAAACACAGTGAGGAGAAAGAGCGAGGAGACAGAGGTGGTGCGGCAGTGAGACAGCTGGAGAAAGAAATAAAACTCTCTCACCTTTTGAATCAGAAACTGTGAGTGTCTGTCTGTCACCCGGGTGCACAAACTTCCCGTCAATAAACAGGCCGAGAGAACGAGAGTGCTGCTCCAACCATGACTAGCAGAGACAGAAGCACACAGTGAGACAGAAATACACTGAGACAGACACACACACTGAGACAGACACACACACACTGAGACACACACAGACACACACTGAGACAGAGACACACTGAGACAGAGACACACACACACTGAGACAGAGGCACAGTGAGACAGAGACACACACACACTGAGACAGAGGCACACTGAGACAGAGACACACACACACACACTGAGACAGAGGCACACTGAGACAGAGACACACTGAGACAGAGACACACACACTGAGACAAACACTGAGACAGAGACAGACACTCTGAGACAGACACACTGAGACAGACACACACAGAGACACACACTGAGACAGACACACACTGAGACAGACACACACTGAGACAGACAGACACACACTGAGACACACTGAGACACACACTGAGACAGAGACACACACACTGAGACACACACTGAGACAGACAGACACACACACACTGAGACACACACTGAGACAGACACACACTGAGACACACACTGAGACAGAGACACACTGAGACAGAGACACACTGAGACAGACACACACTGAGACAGACACACACACACAGACACACACTGAGACAGACACACACAGAGACACACACAGAGACAGACACACACACTGAGACAGACACACACTGAGACAGAGACACACACAGACACACACTGAGACAGAGACACACACACAGACACACACTGAGACAGACATAATATAATAATATAATATTAAACTTATTAATAATAATAATAATAATAATAATAATAATAATAATAAGTGCCTCTGAAGCCGCGCTGTATTTGTTTTCTGCTCTAAAGGAGTGGATTTGGGAAACGGCTGGGTCTCATACACACTGCTTTTGAACTTTACCCCTTTAACCCTTTTAAACAGTAACACAGTGAGCTCTAAACTCAGAGCTCAACTCCACTTTATATCTGTACAGAATTACACCCAGTCCACACTCAGAGTCGCTCAGTCACATGGGATTCCTAATGAACCTAATTAACTAATTACCTTACAGTCACATGGGAGCTAATGCAGCCCGAATATCACGCCTCAGATATAAACAGTAAAACTATCAGTGTAAAGTGTACAGTATTGTGTAGAGTGTATAGTAGTGTGTAGAGTGTACAGTATTGTGTAGAGTGTATAGTATTGTGTAGAGTGTACAGTATTGTGTAGAGTGTATAGTATTGTGTAGAGTGTACAGTATTGTGTAGAGTGTACAGTATTGTGTAGAGTTTTTACCCCTGCAGTAACAGCTGAACTCTCAGCACCAGGTCCGAACTCCATGGACTTAAAGATGTTGTACACACTGTGTGAGCTTCTCTCTGCCATAACACACACCTACACCTGTTTAACTGTCTGTTATCTAGAACCCTAACAGTAATAATAATAATAATAATAATAATAATAATAATAATAATAATAATAATAATAATAATAATAAACAGCGGTGAGTCTCTGAAGCCGCTCCGGTAGAGGTGGTCTGAGGCTAATGTAGCTCTCTGGCTAACTAAGCTAAACCCCGCTAATGAGACACACAGCGCAGATTCCACCGGAAATGAGAACGGAACCGCTTTAATATACGAAGTTTTGAAGTATAGCAAGTTTTGTTAACTTTAATTAATTTATTACAAACGAACAAAAAAAAGACGCACTAATAACGAATTTCGGAAATAAAACGTGCGCTGTCACTCTCAAGCTCCTCCCCCACGGCAACGTAATTCACATTCCGCCAATAGAACTGCGAGGCGGGTGATTGCGTCAGAGCAGGAAGTGGTTTTCCCCATTCGCTTCTAATCACAGGCATATTTTTACTTTATAACTATCTTATGAGCTTCTTCTTTTAAGATTTAATAGATTTCCGGATTATTTGTTTCGACTTGATTTTAATTGTTTCATACACTGTGCACGGTAGTATTTTTAACCGATTGTGGATCTTTTGTCCTTTATAGAAGAATATGATTTACAGGAAAAACCCTAGCGCCCCCCCCTTTTTTTTTTTTTTTAATAATAATAATATATTATGTATGTATAATTTTGTATTCCTTATGCACCCGTTCTGTATATTCTAATGTAAAATGTACTGATATTGCCACGTTGTTTGTATATGGCTAATTGTTTAATAAAAAAAAAAAAAAAAAAAAAAAAAAAGTTAAGATGAACCATATGGAGTTCACTGTGTGGAATAAAGTTTTAATCTTCAAAAAAAAAAAAAAAAAAAAAAAAAAATTAATTTTAACCGATTGTAGTCCAATCGCAAGTTAAAAAACTACAAATCCCATAAACATTCTCTCTTCAGCGCCAACTTCAAACGGCTCAGAGCTGAAAAGCGACTCATTAGCGACATCTTCTGGACACTCAGTTTAATGTCTATAACGTTATTATTATTATTATTATTATTATTATTATTATTATTATTATTATTATTATTATAAAGCTTCTAATGTTGAACTTAATCTTCTATCTTTGGCATCATTGATAACAACAACAACAACAACAACAACAATAATAATAATAATAATAATAATAATAATAATAATAATAATAAAATTGTATTTATAACACCTTTCATACATTTGAAGTTTAGCTCAAAGTGCTTTACAGTAAAAAAAGAAAGAGAGATGCTAAATGTCGTTGCAAATAAGTGAGAAATAAAAACAGTAATGAATTAAATAATAGCAGTGACCGGACATAAAAAATAATCTAAAATGTAACAAATATATATTTTTCAGATAGAATGATAGGGAGAAGGAGGAGAGAGAGATAGACAGATAGAGGGAGAGGGAGAGATAAACAGATAGAGGGAGAGGGAGGAGAGAGAGATAGACAGATGATGAGGTGAACAGTAATCAGGATTAGGGATCGAGGGCCGTGTGCATAAATCTGCTCTTCAGTGAAACACAGAGTGAAAATCTGTTACAGAGAGGACAAGTGACAGGACAACATCCTCTTCATCCTCTTCATCCTCTTCATCCTCTTCATCACCGGGTGAGTTTTCTGTGTGATTATTAATAAAGTATAAATCGGTGTGATTATTAATAAAGTATAAATCGGTGTGATTATTAATGTAAGTTAATAAACGTTAAGTGTTTGTGTATGAACTCATTACTGAGACTTTACTAATCTTTATGATGTTATTTTTATTTATTACATTATTATAATTCAGAGTTTATTTTTCTCCACATGATCAGCGGAATGTGAATTCATTTGTGAGAAATGTTATCATCACATGGGGTTTAGTCCTCTCACTCACCCTCACTTCTGATTCTGATTCTGTGATTGATTAATGATCAGAGACAGACACGGTCATGTGATCACTCAGGCTGGGGATTATGGGAATTGTAGTTGGACCTGTAGGCATTTAGGAGCTCAGAGTGTGACAGTAACAATTACAACAATAATAAAGTGAATAGAATAAAAATGCAAAATATTGAGAATATATAATGCGAGATTATGCATCGTCAGGCAGCAGACATGGACGCAGATGACGTACACAAAAGCTTTATTATGAAATTTCAAATCCAAACGTGGGTCAGAGAACAGGCTCAGGTCAGGCCGCGTGCAAATGGAATAAACTGGACAAACTGGACAAACTGGACAAACTGTACGTCTCAGTATCGACTGGTGCACAAACACAGAGTTTTTACTTCACTGTAACGGGAGATGGGAGCTGGAGTCCGTGTTTGAGGCAGTGTGGTGTTATAGGATTTAGATGCTGATTCTGGAGTTGACAAGACAAGTGGATACTCCTTCTTATTTATTTATTTATTTATTTATTTATTTATTTATTTATTTATTTATTTATTTATCTCCTTTTATTAATTTTAATATTTTTACACATTTACTCATTATTATAAAACAAGAATTTTATTAATTTAGATAGATAGATAGATAGATAGATAGATAGATAGATAGATAGATAGATAGATAGATAGATCACTTTATTCATCCCAGAAGGAAACTCACAGATTACAGCAACACAGAGAGTTAGAAATTATACTAAAAGTAATTTAACATTATAAATAAAACAAAATAAGAATATATATATATATATATATATATATATATATATGAGAAGAATACAGTGTGCAGTGGGATGTAAACACTGTAGATATTTCTGTATTTACTGAGTCATTAGTTTTTAGTATTTTACGTATTTATCATTAATGTCGTCTGTCGCTGCTGCGTGATAACAGTTTGGATTTAAATCACAGGACGACAGATTGGAGACTGGAGATTATGTCCTTTAGTTAATCCTCAATTTCAATGTTTCATCTGTGTGTTGGACAGAAATGTGCGTGTGTGCGTGTGTGTGTGTGTGTGTGTGTGTGTTTGGGGGTCAGTTGATGGTCCAAACTGTCTCTAAAACACTTTAAACCCTGGGACTTTTGGATAATCTCCAGCAATTAATCTCATTAAGCAAGTCTTGAGATTCAGAGGAAGCTCAGCATGCAGGTGTGTGTGTGTGTGTGTGTGTGTGTGTGTGTGTGTGTGTGTGTGTGTAGAGGATGAAGGGAAAGGGATTAGTCTGTTATGGGTTTAATGACAGAGATTTGAACACAGAGAACCACAAAGTAAACACAGAGGGAAGTGAAGGAAATGAAAAACAGGACTGAAGGTTAAAAAAAATCAGAAACTGAGCAATGAATCTGTGTCTTCTGCTTCCTGAACAAGAACTCTGAATGCAAACTTAATTTAAAAAATACAGGAGTCAGAGGAAGACAGAAAGGAGGAAACCTAAATGTTCAGCACATGAAGAACAACATCTCAAACGTGATACTGATTAATCAGGAACTGACAGAGAACCGGTGAAGTTCAGGAACATTAGACTTGTACAGGATCTGATTTGGACACTTGGACCTGTGTGATCAGATTTGGACACTTGGACCTGTGTGATCAGATTTGGACACTTGGACTTGTGTGATCGTATTTGGTCACTTGGACATGTGTGATTGGATTTGGACACTTGGACATGTGTGATTGGATTTGGTCACTTGGACATGTGTGATCGTATTTGGTCACTTGGACATGTGTGATCGGATTTGGACACTTGGACATGTGTGATTGGATTTGGTCACTTGGACATGTGTGATCGGATTTGGACACTTGGACATGTGTGATCGGATTTGGACACTTGGACATGTGTGATTGGATTTGGACACTTGAACCTGTGTGATCAGATTTGGACACTTGGACGTGTGATTGGATTTGGACACTTGGACGTGTGATCGGATTTGGACACTTGGACCTGTGTGATCGGATTTGGATGTGTGTGATTGGATTTGGTTGGGTTAGGGTTAGGGTTAGGGTTAGGGTTTTCCTGAATACGTGTGGTGATCTGAATGCTGACCGCAGAGTTGATAAATATTTATTTATCAGCACAGAAATTCACTCGATTACTGACCCAAACTCACAGCTCTGATATCGATACTGTATTAAAAATGTAGTAATGAAGTGAGAGAGACCTCTAGTGGTGGGGAGGGGAACCGTCCTGTGTGCAAGTTGTTACAAAGTTCTGTTTTTACTCCCTAGCTGATCAGCCATGCGATTGGTCAGCCTGCAGCATCGTGTACGAAGGGAGGCGGAACCTGAGTCTGAGCCCGCCCCAGGCCCGCCCCCTCCCTCTCACCACTCCCACAACTTCAGTGACATGAAGAAAAAGTTCTTCAATGAACTCGGACACCTTTCCAGTGAGTGACATTATAAACTGAAATCAAACTCTCTGACCATTCACTAATCACAAAATATCACATGACTTCATCTGATCAATCCTTTAAATGATCAATCAATTTTTTAAAGTTATACATGATTGTGAAATAAATTTATTTTGTCTATTTAATGTCTTTATTACAATCTCTCACAGACCACAGGATTAAAAGTAAGTGTCTATTTCTTAATTTTCACTTTTCATTTCATTTCACTTCTCTCTGTTTATTAACTCTCTCTCTCTCTCTCTCTCTCTCTCTCTCTCTCTCTGTCTGTGTGTCAGTGCCCATGTGGGCAATTGGTGCCATGGTGGTGTTGGTTCTCGCCCTCGTCGCTTGCCTCACTTTCTGTATATATAAAAAGTGTTTAGGAGGAAAGAAAAAAGCTAAGAAAGTGAGAGAGAGAAAGGGCACACGGCGGGTGATGAAAAAGGAGAAAGAGGGAGAGGAGGAAAAGGCAAGAAAGCAAACTGTACATCTTAGGACAAATTTAAAGTGTGGATGTTTACAAACAGTGTGCAATTTCACACAGACCTAAAAGTCATTCTGTTCGATTAATGAAAAATTCTCAATGTAATCCTTTCAGGAAGAGGTAAAACAGGAAGAGGAAAAAGAGCAAGAATTCTTTGGAAAACTGGAATACACACTGGATTACAACTTCACTGAGAATCAGGTGTGTGTGAGACGATGTGTGTGATAACTGAATAAGACCAAAAACCACAAAAGTTACAGCTTTTAAAGTGCTGACACTGGAGACTCCTTCCATAAATCCCTGTGAATGCAGATATAGTAAACATTTAGACAAACCTCTATTAATACATGTGTTAATATTAATATTAATACTCAAGTTCATGGTTAATGATGAATTAATGGTTAATGTTAAAGTCACGTGGCTATTGCAGTAAATAATGTTAGTTTAGTGAACCTTCATGTAAAGTGCTACGTTTCTGCTTTAAACACTTCTGCTGTAGTTCAGAAATAGAGCGACTTTATATCCTGATTTATTGCCATGTAAACTGAAATAATGGCGTCTCTGATCTTCATTTTGGACTGAATTGTTTTATCAAGACGGTTGTAGTGTCCTAATCCACAGTCTTAACAATAAATTTAATATTTTCCTACATTCCTGTATGAGAGTCAGTGTTCTGTTTATTCTCATCCACTTCATGCTTCTGTTACTGAGTCAAATTAATTGTGTAAAATGATTTTTAAAAAAAACGATTTCACAGCCACTTGACTTTTTTTTCTGCAGTGTTCAACATTTGCCTTTAATGTTTTCTTGTTCAGCTCATAGTTGGAGTCCTTCAGGCTCAAGACCTTCCTGCGATGGACATCGGCGGCACCTCGGACCCCTACGTTAAAGTCTACATGCTTCCTGACAAGAAAAAGAAGTTTGAGACCAAAGTTCAGAGGAAGAACCTCTGTCCTGTTTTTAATGAAACCTTTATTTTTAAGGTTTGTCTCAGCATCAGATCTTTCAGATTGTTCGTTTTCTCCTCCTGTAACCTTTACTCCACAGTAATTATAAAACACACTTTAATGGTTGATTAGGTTTGGTTCATGTTAATGTGTTTTAATGATTTTATTAATAAACATTTTTTATTAATTTTTGTGTCATCCTCAGACCCCCTTTAATGATTTGGCTGGACAGACTTTAGTGCTACAGGTGTTTGATTTTGATCGTTTTGGGAAACACGACGTGATTGGAGAGATTAAAGTTCCCATGAACAGTGTGGATCTGGGACAACCGATCCACGAATGGAAAGACCTGGTGGGAGGAGAGAAAGAAGAGGTATAAAATATATACACAGATTTTAATCTCACTGCAGACAGACACAGTGTGTAATTATCCTAAAACCTCAGATTAAATCCTCAAACTGGGAAATGTGAGTGAATGAGCACAAAAAGTGAAGATTGAACACAAAGGAATAAAGATGGTTTATGCAAGTGAAACCTTTAAAATAGAAATATATCTCTAATGATTTAATTACGTTCTCGTTTTAACTGCCAGTGTTTGTTAGCGAAGCAGATAATGTGAGTAAAGTTAAAGTGTTGCTGAGGCAGATAACATTAACTATCGGTTAGAGGCTGTTAGTGAAAATAAAACTGTGAGATCTGACAAAAGTTTTGACTTTAATTTTAAAAGACAGATTTATTTCAGCCTCAGGCTTCATGCTGTCAGTCTACGGAGCCGCAACTTCATGTTTTATAATTCCAAATTATTTATCTCCTAAAGTCAAGGTTTTTGTTGTGCTGTTGCTGAGTTTAAAGTCAGGAGATAAAATAAAAACTGTTACTTGGTCAAATAGTGTTTAAAAAGGCAAGCTCTGGAGTGAACCTTAGAACAAAACACTAAAAGTGAAAATAAAAATAAAAATTTTGTAATCAGGATAAATGGTGTAATGAAAAAGAGGGTTACAGTTATAACTCTGTGTATGTGTGTGTTCCTCAGCAAGAGAAACTGGGTGATATCTGTATTTCTCTGCGGTACGTGCCAACATCTGGGAAACTCACCGTGTGTGTGATGGAGGCCAAGAACCTGAAGAAGATGGATGTTGGTGGTTTATCAGGTCAGGCTTAGAAAATAACTAATTAGCCTATTTTTTAGAATCTGATTCAGTCCATCAGCTAGTTATAAATACAGTGTATGTGATGAGTTTTATTTCCTTCTCAGACCCGTTTGTGAAGGTGGTTCTTCAACACAACGGTAAACGACTGAAGAAGAAGAAGACCACGGTTAAACAGAACACACTGAACCCATACTTTAATGAGAGCTTCAGCTTCGAGATTCCCTTTGCTCAGATTCAGGTAAACTCACAGATGAACACTCACAAGTGACTGGTCACTGCCTGATGATGATGATGATGATGGAGAAATAGAAACAATGTTAATGTCTATGTTAAGTAAGTGATATTGACCAACAAATGAGGCGGCGTTTACAAAAAACACCCCTGTGGAGCGAAACGCTCTCCTCTGCGCAGTCTGATATTTTCTCAGACTCATGACTGTCATGTTTAAATCAGACCTTTTGTTTACTCTGGATGATTTGAAAATAGCAAAAGATAACTTTAGCATCTAAAGGCCTTGCTTCAACACAGGGATCAAATCGACACGCCAGAACATTTCTGTGATTGATTTAAATTTGCTTTTCAAAAGCAGCAGGTAATACAGTTTATAAATGTAAATAGGATCCGAAATTTATTCTTAATACACACACTACAGTGCTTTGACTAATCCCCTCTTTACTCTGGTCTCCTCTAAGCAGAGTCACTGTTCTGTCACATTCTTTACATTATTTAAAATAATGGATTTAATGTCACTCTGTGGGATGTCTAAGTTTGCGGGAAAAGATTTTATACCCAAACCCTGATTGATACTTTTCCAGAACTTTGTCCCAGAATTGTTTTGATCACACTTTAGTCTTCATGATGCTTTGTGTTTAGGTTCTGTAACAACGTCTGGGTTTTTATACTGAGCTCACCTGACACTTTAATTACACAAAGGTTGATTCCATTCTACTAATTATGTGACTCCTGATGGGCTTTCACACAACTTTTAGTGTCTTTCATTTGTAACCAACTCTGCAAACTGGATTATATCTCAGTGAGGTCATTTCCTCTATCTCCAGATCAATATGTAAAATCTACATAAGGCCATAATCATCTTTTAAAGTGTAGATTCATGACACAATATCCCAGTTAAGTCCATTTCAGTTTCAGGTTGTAACACTATACAACATGGAGCAGGCCAGTGGGATGTAAACTTCTGCACAGCACCATGTGTGTTTTGTGTCTCTGCAGAAGGTGCAGGTTCTGATCACGGTGTATGATTACGATAAACTGGGCAGTAACGATGCCATCGGAAAGTGCTGGATTGGATACGGGGCCAGTGGAGTCGGACTGCGGCAGTGGTCAGACATGCTCGCCAACCCAAGACGCCCCATCGCCCAGTGGCACACACTGCTGCCCGAGGAGGAAGTGGATGCTGCACTGAAGGCACCAATCCGCTAATTTTACACACACACACACACACACACACACACACACACACACACACACACACACACACACCTGAAGTAATTTATGCACTTCATACCTGTGTCATTAAATGTTTTATTTTGTTGTAAGGTTTCATTCCCCTGTACAGTGAAACCCCCCTTCCACACACACAGTCTTTTTATGATGTAATTAGAGCACATCTGTGTGTGTGTCAGTGTTGTATATAACTGCCATATGTTTGTGTTTTTTTCTGTTAATTTTGTTGTTATTCAGTTTTGCACTGAGATGTTTTCATTATCATTATTTATATTAAAACACCCAAACTTCAGCTTTAATAAACTATGAATAAAATGAAGTAACAGTAAATATAAATTGAAACACCATTAACCGTTAACCGTGTTGAAGGCTAAAAGGTCGATGTGGATGATGACTGATAACAGTTTGGCCAATCCAGTGGCATCAAGTGGAATCTTCTCAAGCTTCTTTTCTGTGGACTGAGCTGCTTTGAGGCCAGACTGGTCAGGATCTTGGAGGTTGTTCTGGGGGAGCTTGAGAGTCAGTTGATCGTAGACAACAGGTTTAAGGATTTTAGAAAGAAAGAGAGCAGTGATACTGGCTGGTAGTCACTGATGTCTACAGTGAGTTTATTCAGGATCGGAAAAATCCTCACTGTCCTGGAGCTGGTACATGACCAGATGTTATGAAGTCATTAATGAGTTGAAGGTCACATGAGATTGGAACATTGTGGAGAGGATGGGATCTAGCAAGCAGGTGGTGGGATTGCAGGATAAGATCATCTGCAGGATCTCTTCTGTTGAACGAGGAGAAAAATGTGAAAGAAAGAAGAAGGGAAGAGTGATCATGAAGCTTAGGAATAGGGTTAGAAGAGAAGAGAAAAAGGTGGCAATGTCATCAGCAGTCAGGGAGGTGGGTGAAGGAGGAGGCAGTGGGTCGAGAAGTTAAGAAAAAATGTTATGGAATTTTTGTGGATTGGATGCAAGCCTTCCAACTTGTGGAGCTGAGAGTGGTATGAGAAGGAATAAGCATCAAGTTGTGATTCTCTTCACTTTCCCTCAGCCAATCTTAATACTCTGCATCACACATCCAACAGCTTAGGACCTGGATGAGAATTCCTTTGTCTGGAGATGGAGGACAAAGTCAGGATTTATTTAGAGTTTAGTCTGTGATCAGCCAGTGATAAATCTGATCATTCTCTGAACTGTCTTTGGTCTTTGATCAGTTTGTGATCAATCTTTGATTTGTTTTTGTCCAGTCTAATTTGGTCAGTCATCAGATTTTAAATACACGTATCAGAAAGAAGTCTGTTGCTGCTGATCTTTACTGCTTCCATTTCCACAAGGTCACCAGTAGATGTCGTTAGTGCTTAAACAAACAGAAGAATCTTGAGATTAGTTTTTAAAATTCAAAATGATGGCAAATATTAAAAGTGTAGAAACCTGTTCTCCTGCTAACGAATTCCTACACACCATTTCCACTGATACGTCAGACAATTGACAATGATTTATTAAGAGATTAAGGGATCTGCCTCCAGGTTCTAAGACTTATGCAAGTCAGGACGGATTGCGCAGCAGTTAGAAGTTCTGTCTCAGGTGAATTTGTGGGATCAGGAGTTTAAAAATCTCAAAAATTAAACATGTTTCGACAAACAGCTCTGAGTGACGCATGATGAACCGAGTGGAGAATGATTCATGAGTGAAAACTGATACCAGCTCAAAACACAATCATACACTGTGTGTGTGTGTGTGTGTGTGTGTGTGTTTGTCTGTGTTTTATGAGTGGTGTCTAGTATGTTATAATCACACAGTAAAAAAAACCCGAGAACACACATATAGTTTAGAGAATATTTTTATTCTAAAGACGAGTGTGCAGATTCCGTGAATGAGTGAAGAGGAAGAGTTTTTTTTTTATTCCATTTCTTGTCTAATTTCATTTCTGTTTTCTCTTCATCCGTTTTCTAACTTCTGCTTTGTAAGAACAAAACAGTTTATTTCCAGCGACCTCCGACTTTTCCCTTCCCATGGACCTTTTTGCTGTGGTGAAAAAAACAGGAAGGTCGAATGTTATGCAACAGTGCACATAAAAGACAAAAGGGAAGAGATTACAAAACCTCAGACTGACTGTGTGGTCTGACTCATACTCTGTGATATGAGGAACTTCATGTGACTTACAACTTTTGGGCATGTGAAATCCTGTTTAGCAGAACCACAATCTGGGAAAAGAAGAAAGTGGAGATTAACATCCACAGAACATAATGATGAACATAATAATGTGTTTATGAGAAAAAACAATATTAATGTCAAAGATTTTAATGAGAAGAAGGTTTGCAGGGTCTGAGTGTAAAAAGTCTTGAACAATTCAGTAGTTTGCTGTTTCTTTATCCATCTGTCTCTGATACAAGGAACACACACACACAAACACACACACACACACACACACACACACACACACACACACACACACACACACACACACACACACACACAGCTGACCTCGTATTTCTGTCTCTTCATCTGATCCATGAAGTCAAACTTCTCCGACTCCAGCTGATAAATCCACTCCCACATCTCCTGAGCTCGCTGCCTGTTTCACCACAAACACATCACACACAGGATTAAAGAGCTGCAGATTAAAGAGATTTAGCAGAAAAACACATTCACAGTCAGCTATACGAGATTTCACTTGTGTCTATCGAGGAGAAGATCAAAATACCTGAGGTTTCATTGACAACAGCGTTGAAGCTCATCTGTGACCAAAAAATTATTTAACAAGGAAACGGAGCCAGAAAAGCACAGAAAAGTGCTTTTATTGATTTTTTTTGGTAAATTATACTTGTTATAATTACAATTATTTATTAAATATTATTTATGTTTCTCTCCCTCTGTGTGTTAAATATCATTTCATTGTAAAACAGTTCTAAACTGTGTCACTGAATCACTGACTGATGAATCCTTCATCCATCGAGTTGTGTGTGATGTAGTGTAAATGTGTGTGTGTGTGTGTGTGTGTGTGTGTGTGTGTGTGTGTGTGTGTGTGTGTGTTTAGTTTACCGCAGTCCGTCCTCTCTCAAATTTTCAATGCCAAGAGCTGTTCGTCTTTCTGATAAAGTTTTCCGCTTTATTTCCCTCCCAGTCAAACGCTTCCCTCGTCTCTGCTCTGCCTACACACACACACACACACGAATGATCAGTCATTTCTCCCACTTGACTCCTACAAAACAACACACACACACACACACACACACACACACACACACACACACACACACACACACACTTTTTACCTTAGCGAGGAAGCCACCAAAATTTGCTCCCATGTTGGACAAAACTTTCTTCTTCTTAGCCTCATCATCTGCTCTCTTCTTCGCCTCCTCATCCTCCTTCCTCTGACGTTCCTCCTGTGAGACACTTTAATATTACACTCAGAGATGATGATGATGATGATGATGATGATGATGGTGAGGTACACTGTATGAGAATATTGTCATTGGGTTAATGTATTGAGTTGCGATCTCACAGCGATGCGTGTTTGTCGGTCTCGCTCTTTCTCGGCTCGGACACGCTGCTGCTCGGCTCTCTCAGAGCGCCGTCTCTCCTACAGACGAGGAGGAACACAGAGCAAGAAGATGAGTGAGGAATAAAGCGTGGGTTAATGGAAAAAGGTGAGAGGTTTGGATTGTATGAGATTAAATAAAGAAAAATCAGGATGAAGAGGAAGCTAAATGTTTAGTCCACATGAGGTTAAAGTCTCTGTGTGTTTGGTGATGAGACGAACAATTCGATCCTTCAGTCCAATCAGCTCCTCCTCCTCCTTCTTCCTCTGCTCAAAGTGAACCTCAATCAGAGTCTGTAACTCCAGCAGGTCTTTCTCCATCCTCTTCCTGTGAATGTCCTGAGCGGAGAGAGAGAGAATTCCAAACTTCACTATGAATTATTATATTACAGTCACCTGGATTCTGATTGGCTGCTAGGTATTGTGACACGTCTAAAGTAGATCAAATACAGACTAGATCGCATGATACCGTGTAACCATGACGACGAGAATAAATTCCACTTTCCTGAAGTCATAATGAAAAAAGGAGAGCATCACTGCTGACATCAGTTCTTTGCTCTTCAATACATTTCATCATTTCATCACCTCACTGATTTGTCTTCACCACGTCATAGACACTGATGTTGCAATCAAACTTTATTCATTTTATTCATTTTTGTTGGATGTTATTGTTGTTTTTTTTTGCTCATGAAGCATCACTGAGCATTTAGCAAAAGATTTCTGACATAAGTAAATGTCACTCAGCTCTATGCTTCTTCTGACAAGTTGTGTTTGTTTGCGGTTGTTTAGAGGAAAAAAGCATTTTCACTGAGCAGGAACTTCATTGAGGTGTAAATTTCCTGACAGAATCACACTCACATCGAAGTCGACTCTCTCTCCTTCAGGGATCTTCGGAGGAGCGAGTTGAGGAGCCATCGGCCTGGAAACACAAGGAGGGCAGGAAATGCTTTCACAATCAGCTTGGGTGGAAATGTGCAAAAGTAATGTTTAAAGGTTGGAATTTTATTAAATAAAACGTACTTGGGGCGTGGCCGTTCCTCCTCTGCGAAACAGAGACAAATTGGAGAAGAAAAGAAAGAAAGAAAACATTCTGAAATGTGTAGAGTAATGACATAATTTACACAAAATAATCATCAATGTGACCTTAAAGTTGCCCAAAACTCAGACTGAAGCCCTACAATTTTTCTGAACTCAATTATTAAAAGGCTAAACAACAGAAAGAGTAATCCAGATTATATTAATATTTAAATGAGAAACACTCCGAGTCACACTGGCCCCGCCCCTTCCCTGTAAACCAGTCTTGCACACAGAAACATCATTGGCTCTTATATTTTATGATGTAATAACATTCTGGTCACATGTTCAACACTCATTATGATTTTACAGAGAGATCATAAAAGAAAAAAAATCTTCATTAGTGTTTTTTTTTTCATTAAGAAAAAGTATGTTATATAGTTATAGGTGACTTCAGAAAAACAATATATGCTAATATTCTTTAGAAATAAAACAATTTATTTCCAACATAGTGAGGTAATTTATGAAACAACTCAATAAATTAATACATTTCTGTGAGTAAGTAGTTGCAATTTTTAGTTTTTAAATCTGTGTCAGATGTTCAGACACAGTTCTTCCAAACACACTGAAATAAAAATAAAACAGGTTTTGCTATCAGATGGATGTTTGGGGTGAAGGGTGAAAGGGCATGTAAAGGTCAGAGAAGAGAGACAGAGGAACCTGAGTCAAACTCCTTACACTCTCACCTTCTTCCTGGTTTTCTTCTGATGAATGAGACACAAATGATAGAAATGGATGGACACACAAAAAGATGGAGAGAAAAAGAAGCTGGACAGATGATCAGATAACTGACAGATAAACACTGACATCACTTTGCTTTAAAAAAAAACAAATTTTTCCTATCATTAATCTGTGACAAACTATAGGGGGATAAAGTTGATGAGCCATACAATGAAGTTATGGGAAAGAGTAGCGGAAGCTAGGTTAAGGAAGGTAGTGGAGATTTGTGAGCAGCAGTATGGCTTCATGCCCAGAAAGAGCACAACAGATG
>CM074957.1:116610-127036 GCA_037577455.1 Pangasius macronema
GTGCAGCGGCCACGCCTCCTTTATCGAGACACAGGTGCAGCAGCCACGCCTCCTTTATCGAGACAGACAGGTGCAGCGGCCACGCCTCCTTTATCGAGACAGGCAGGTGCAGCGGCCACGCCTCCTTTATCGAGACAGGCAGGTGCAGCGGCCACGCCTCCTTTATCGAGACACAGGTGCAGCAGCCACGCCTCCTTTATCGAGACAGACAGGTGCAGCAGCCACGCCTCCTTTATCGAGACACAGGTGCAGCGGCCACGCCTCCTTTATCGAGACAGACAGGTGCAGCGGCCACGCCTCCTTTAATGGAGTCTATAAGTCTACATTCAGGAGGAGTCTTCCGGTTTGGGTGAACGCTGCCGTGTCCGTCTGACGCTGCTCTCCAGGGTTTTGTTGTTACTTGTTTGTGCTCGTCTCTGGAATTATACCCTGGCCACTGCGAATTTGCACTCTGTCTGTGAAGATTACATAGCTCATGTTCGTATGGACACATTTATTTATTTATTTTTCTTGTGATCTTTTTTCCCCTGTCCTGCGCTGGCCTACTGCGAGCCTTCTCCACCCTGGTTACCCCTAATCGGTTGCATATAGACCCGTGGCTGGTCCTGTGGTGTTTATGCTAACGCGTTTCTCAGTATGGTTGTGTAGACCACGCTCGTCGCCCACGCTACATCGCGGCTCTAAATGCAAGCACTGTTCTGCCATTCTCTCCGACACATCGACTGATGATCAAACACCAGCCATCTGGTCTCCTTTTCGCCGCTTTCCTGTAATAACTGTGTTAGTCAAGACCTATTACTTCCTCCACTGCCAGCTTTTTCAATGATGTCTACATTTCTTCCCAAATGCCAAATGCTGTGGAAGTTTTATCCACTTGTGCCAACCCTGACGATCTGGTTTTTAACAGTACTTGCATTATTACCTTGGACTCAGTTGCTCCCTTTAGGTTACAAAGACCCAAAGTGATGCATAAAGCTCAGCCCTGGCTAGATGGGTCCGCTCGTGCCCTCAGACAGGACGCGCTGAGCGCAAATGGAACAAGGATAAACTACAGATATCTTATGAAACTCTTAGGGAGGGTCTTAGGCAGTATCAGAGCTCTGTTAAGGAAGCACAGTTTACATATATTTATAATATATATCAGATTTAATTGTGTATAGTGTGAAGAGAAGTGGCCCATACTCAGAATTTGTGCTCTGCGTTTAACCCGTCCAAGTACACACACACACACAGATTTGCTTTATACAGCTTGTACAGAACTTTGGTTTCAGATTTAGTTGCCTTTAAATGTGCTTTACAAATGAATAAACTAAACTAATTTAAGGAGACTGACAGGTGCAGAGGCCACGCCTCCTTTAATGAGACAGGTGCAGAGACCACCTGCACACCTGTGTGTGTGTGTGTGTGTGTGTGTGTGTGTGTGTGTGTTTTTCTCACCGGTCGTAACACTTGCCGTGCAGGAGAGATTTAGCGTAGCGGTCCAGGTTCCCAGCCGGATCGTCACCCTTCATCCCTTCCTCTTCATCATCCAGAGTGACGAAGAACGCTGCTTTCTCAATGCAGTCCAGAGAACGTTTATTTACTCCTGAGCTGAAGTACCGCTTCCTCACACGGGCCCAGGGAACCCTACACACACACACACACACACACACACACAGAGAGAGAGAGAGAGAGAGAACACTCAGAAATAAATTACACAAAATCTCATGTTTTAAGTGCTGGGATAAAGGAAATAAAAGAGAAAGATGTGGGTGTCTCACGGTGGGTTTTTGCTGTGTTCAGTATTTATTTTCTAACCATGGACACTGACCTTAATAACACTTATGTGATGTTAATAACATAATGCTCGGTGCTTTCCTGCTCTAGTGACTCATTAAAAACAGGTTCAGGAGGTGTGTAAGAGCAGGAAATCACCGAGCTGCCCTGAGTGCGGCACAAATCCTCAGGTCCGTATTCTGCAGCACCTGGTGGTCATTTAGAGGAAGTGCAGCAGCCCGAGGGAGGCAGAGTCTACTGCTCAAACGAACAGAGAAGTGATAAGTGATGAGAGAAGCACAGAGACACACTTCCTCCTCCACTGTGAAAAATATGAACACAAAAAATTACTGAAAAAAATCAGAAGTAAAATTTCACATTTCTGCCAGTTAATAGATGAGCAACTGTGGATTGTGGATATTGTGGGCGAGGGACACGCGGCAGCTTTCACTGCCCTGTAGCCTGAGGAACAGGGACACACCGAGGGAGACGCCTAAAGTCCCGAGCTCATGTACTTATCTACTTATTCATTATTTCTGTTTTCTTGTTTACTGATTCATTTATTTATTTAATCTGTGTTTATTTTTGTAAATGTTATAATTTTTGTAATTATATGTGTGCTGTAAAAGTATAGATTGTGTTAATACTGTTACAATCTGTTGATTTATTCATTTGCTTTGGCAATAACGTGACCTATAAAGCTCTATTGAATTGAACTGATAGCATAAAGGCGCCCCCTGGTGGAGAGTTAAAACATAACGTCAAAGCCTCGCTTCTGAAAACATGCTGATGTGCGAGAGCTCAGTCTTCTACCTGCAGGACTCCTTGTTGGTTTTAATTATTCTCCATTCTGAGCTCTGGATGTGTTTTAAATCACATGTAGGTAACTGACTGTGTGAGAAATAAAACCAACTAACAGCAAAAATTACTCTTCAAATAGTGAGAACCTAAATTCAGACCTAAATGTGAGTAATCAGCAGTGTGTACATGTGGAGTGCACAATTCACATTCACTCTTCTCAAGCGCTTTATCCGGGTCAGGGTGGCGGTGGATCTGGAGTCTGTCCTACAAACACCCTGGATGGGATTCCAGTACCTCACAGAGCACTGTGTACACGTGCACACACACACACACACACACACACACACACACACACTCATACACTGCGCTAGGCTTTAGAGTTGGTGTGTGAAAAGCCATCGTCCTATTGCGCCCCCTGACTATCAGAGACTGCGGACGGTATCGCCTGTGGCTCTGAGCGGGGGGAAATGAAGGGGCGTGGCCAGATACACATAAGAAGAAGTGAAGTGACTTGTGGACAAGTGTGGTGACCGATACTCAGAATTTGTGCTCTGCATTTAACCCATCCAAGTGCACACACCTGTGAACACACACCCGGAGCAGGGGGCAGTACCGGGGAGCAGTTGGGGGATCGGTGCCTTGCTCAAGGGTCTCACCTCAGTGNACCTACAATCCCTGCCGGACCCGAGACTCGAACCCACGACCTTCAGGTTCACCTTCAGGTTACAAGTCCGACTCTCTAACTGTTAGGCCACGACTGCACACGCTACATCATTACTGAAAAAAATGACGAAAGCTGGTTACGAGTGGACTGTACCTGCAGTCACGAACATTAACAAGGTCGATGCTGTTTCATTCTCTTCCTTTAATCTCATGGTCATGTTCTGAGAGAGAAGACTTTCACGGTTTTATCTGTTCAGCAGAACGAGCAGGAGAAGGTTAGACTTATCATAGAAAGATGATTTGTTGTTCTGCTCTGAAGTCAGACAGCAGGTTATTAAGGTTCGTACAGGATACGCAACAGGAGGAAAGGAAGAGTGTGTTCGGAAATACACCACAATTTACTTTAGTCTATATTAAAAAAGAGTTTTAACACTAATCTGGCACTAGAGGGCACTGCAGCTACACTGATAAGCTTAGCTCACAGTGTGTAGTGCGGTCTCACAGCTTGGCTTAGTGCCTGCGTGGGTTTCCTCCGGGTTCTCTGGTTTCCTCCCGCCTAAAAACATTCCAGAGGGTGGAACGTCTATGAGAAATTGCCCCTGTGTGTCAGTATATGGCTGACACCGGGGCTGTGTCTGTGTGTGTGTGTGTGTGTGTGTGTGTGTGTGTGTGTGTGTGTGTGTGTGTATGTGTGAGAGTGTGTCTATTGGAAGGAAATTTATCATACACACACAAATTCCTGTTCGAGTTCCAGCTTCAGTTCCAGCCGGAGTGATTCCACAGCGGGGATAAAGACGATATTCTAGCAGAATTGTGATTTTTTTTTACGTCACTGCGGCGACACTGTAGTAATGAGTTAGGACAAGAGTAAAGATATTCGTTTTGTCAGCATGTAAAATCTCCTGCACTCACTTCCTGTTGGGTTTCTAACATCAGTGCGAGTCTACAGAATTAACACTCTAACGTCGTTAATGTTTAGAAGAAGGAAAACATCACGGAAGCATCAGGAAGATAATCGCATCAAAGCAAACCTTTAGTTAGTGTTTAATGTGACAGTGACACCTAGTGTTCAAATCAGGAACTTAATGTTTTTATCACGTGTAGTGGGAACTTAGTCGTGTGTGTGTGTGTGTGTGTGTGTGTGTGTGTGTGTGTGTGTGTGCGTGTGTGTAAAACCTGTTTCCAGCGGTCAGTGCTCCCAGTTTCTCCTCCCCCGGTACGGAAGGTCTCGGATCATCCAGGATTTTCTGGATCTGTTGTTGGATCTCTCGGGGAGAGAGGAGACGGCCAGCGCTGTAAACCCACAGCCTGAAATAGCGCCCCCTGTGGTACACCGCCACAAACTCACTGTCCTGCCAGTGCTGCAGTGTGTCTGAGAGAGAGAGAGAGAGAGAGAGAGAGAGAGAGAGATTTTATTTTAAAATGCTCATTTATTTAATTCAAAACCTACACATAGGGCACTGTGTTAAAGCATCGTTCACAGTCACAGTACAAACAAAAGAAAAAAGAAAATTAAAAATAAATAGCCAACACTTTAGTTTCACCTTTCAGCCTGCACAGGACATTATTAAAACCATGTTTTCAAAGATCATTAAATTGTTCATCGGTTTGTAGGATGCGAATACTAATCCCCTGAACATCAAAAAATACATTCCTTCTTCCTACACTATACACTGGCCCTAAGACAACAATGTTTGTGGAAAAAGTCTCTCCAAATTGATAAAACTACTTAAAAAGAAGGCAGAAATGTTAGCTGTGGACAGAGCAAGAAGAGGAAAAAGACACTCAATAAGAACAATATGGACAACCCACTGCAGATGTTTGGATGAAGATGTGCCAGATGTTTGTTCGTGTCTATCAGCTCATGTACAATCCTCCACTGGAGGTCAGCATAAAGCACGTCTTTATCCAGAGCGACTTACAGACGTGCTTAAAGTCTCCATCAAAAAGTACATCAGTGCTCTGCTTCACCAGGTCAGGGATTGAGAGAACTACTAGTCTAAAAACCCTGCTGGGGAGGTCAGTACCTTATAAAAAACACACAAATCAGATTTTCTTTTTAAATAATAAATTGCTATTTTATGTACTTGATGAAGTGGTGGATCTTTAGACATCGCCTGAAGACAGTCCGCCACTCAGCTGTTCAGACTCTAGGGAAGGTTCCAGCAGTGTGATAAGTGCTGTAAGGTAGCTGGGTTCTGGACCAAAGAGTGTGTGTAAGGACAGATGGTGAGATCGGAGAGTTATGCAGGGAGATCACGAGATCTTGGCATGGAGATGCATCTCCAGGAATGAACAGCAGTTCAGTAGTTTGCTGGGATTAAGTTTCAGCCTATGAGCCGCAAACCAATCAGAGATATCTGTTAAACATGGCAGCCAGCTCCTGTAAGTGGGACACCTTCACACAGGCCTTCACAACTCTCCCTTCTCCCAGCTGGACAAAGTAAGGGTGAAAGTTTATTGTCTCTGTGCGCATTATCATCAGCAGACGAGTACGTCAGTTTTATCACAGAGTTCAGTGATGGCCGGACAGATAAAGCGTCTGAGCTTTGAACATCCTTCAGTCACCGTTTTCGGTCAACGACTGACTGAAGAGAGCGCCGGACCGGTCGGAAAAGCGGATGGCCGAACAGTGGCTCTTCGAACAGCCAAGGTCCTGGAGCGTGATCGATTCTTTGGAAAGTAAGCACTGGCGTGAGGACGGATAGATAGAAAACTGAAATAACAGTTAGACTAAACTCCACTAAACTCCACTTTGACTTTGACTAGTCCCTTTGAATATCATTAAAGAGCTGTTTGGCTAAGTCCTTAACAATCCACATGCTGTGTAAATCCAAGTGATTTCTTCCTGCTAATAAGCCTTTGTGCTGCTCGTAAATGAAACGCTATGATTGTTGATGGAATGTCTACTGCTCCTCGTCTCCCTTCTTGCACTGGCACAGATTCAGTGTTGGCCAGATCATAAAAATCCACTTCATTGGATGTCTAAGATCGGGTCTCTTGGTGGCTGTAACGTTTGTGCCAAAAGTTGGAGGTGGCTGAGCTGTTAGCAACGAAACGCTTCTCCTGTATGGCAGCTGCAACGGAGAGCAACTGTTTCCATCTAGACACAAATTTGGCACAAACTCTCTCTCCACTAAACCCTCGCAGTTCTTTTCTGGAACGCGTCTGTTCTCAGATATACACCAAGGATTTTTATCCCATCTCTTCTCCACTCTCTTCTCCACTATAAGCCTATAAGTAATTGGGGAAGTTGTACCAAAAGCACTTAAATCTTTCTCAATATTCACAGATTTGAAGTAACTCCACCACGAACTAGCTTTGGGAAATGATGATGCATTAAAATGAACAGAAATCACATGGTGAATGCCCCACGGGATACAACATCTCATGATTCTGCAACAAAACTCATTAGAAATATAAAACCTATCGAGTCCTGCAGCAGTGATTTTACCCAAATGCACTGCTGTTCACGTCCATGCTTAACTCTCCACACATCAGGAAGGTCTAATTCAGTAACAGATGTGACAGAGCGCTGATGAGGTTCTTGACCTGTGTGATCAGAGTCTATTGTGCAGCTCCAATACAACACACACTTCCCTCATTCTGTCTGAGAGTGTTTTAGTTCTGAACACTCTGCCATTGCTCAGATTAGATTAGATATTTACTAATATAAACTCTTCCCTTTACTACTTCAAGTGCTGAAGTGCTAAAGTTCCACCATATTCTACTTCACTAAGAGTTTCCTGGGGGAAGCTGCTGTATGATCTCTGATAACACAACTCGCTTTCCTTTAACCCTCCCTCCATTTACATTAAACGAACCAAACCTCAAGCACGACAGCGTTTGGCTTCACATACCGCATTCTGAAGCGAGATTGCTCATCTTCTTCTCATCAGCAAAAAATCTACTATTTTCATCTGTTTCCTGAAAGTATTGTGTAGAAACTTGTTTCATCAAGATGGACGTATCAACTGATCCTGCTTGTGAGCACTGGGCCTGTGAAAACTCTGCACTCACACGTTCCTCGTCCCCAATATGGTCAACGTGAAGGTGTCCTGCTTTTCTGCTCTCTACTGTGACGTCAGTGTGTGAAACTCACCCTCTAGTGTCCTGTGTGATTAGCAGCCGTTTCACACGCCTCTCGTACCTTCTGCTCAGTAGCTTTAGCCCCAACAGTGACCGTCTCACTGCTTCCTTCCATAACATTCAAATTAGTTTCCTGCACCTCTGTAGTGAGAGGTTTTCATGTCTGAATCCTGAATCCATATTTTCTCTCACATTTAACCTTAAAGGAAATATGAAGTATTTGTGTAGGTGAATCTCAATACATGTACACTTGCCTTCGAAAGGACGTGATGTGTTTTAAGACAGGTTTTTACATCCCAGAAGCGCTGGCTGAATTTGCTTTCTAGTTTTCCAAAGAGCGTCAATTTGCTCTTCACAATCTCCTCAGGAATGAAGCATGGGCAGTTTGAGATCGACCGTTCTGTACGAGTTCATTAACAAGATTTTCTTCAACTAGAAATACAACTAGGGCTTTACAGTGTGTGTGTGTGTGTGTGTGTGTGTGTGTTACCTGTCTCCTCTCCTGGAGTGCGTGTGGTGTTAAACATGCGTTCACACTGAGCTGCACACAGAGGGATGACTGTCCCAGGAACACGACTCTACACACACACACACACACACACACACACACACACACACACACACACACACACACATCACTAGGGCTGGATTGATACATTGCCCAGCCAATCAAATCAGATGACATTAACGTTCCATTACGGAATTATCAGTACCAGTGCAGATCATGTAAAGTACTGAAGAGTGTGTGTGAGAGAGAGACAGAGTGTGTGTGTGTGTGTGTGTACAGGTTTAAGCTCCTCTCGGTTGACTTTACGGCGGTACAGTAACAGGGCCGTGATGGTGTTTCCTGCTCGAGCTGCCTGCTTAGCTGTAGGTGTTACATACAGGAAGTCCTACAGTAAACACACACACACACAAATACACACACACACACACACACACACACACACACACACACACACACACACACACAAATAATTAGGGCCCTGAATGTTAAAAATGTCACTCTATTTATTTAAATAATAAATGTAAAGTCATCACCATTCCATAGTAGTTACTGTTGACCATGATGGGGCTCCGCCCTCGCAGGTAAACATACTCCTCCCACCAGTCACTCACCTGCAGGACGAGCGACAGGACGAAAGAGTTACCTACGTCAACAGCTCTCACACTTCTGTGTTTAATACAGTTTCACTGACAAGGTTCACTAACTGCTGAACCTTTCACACTTCACTCACATGATCACTGAACACTAACTCGACCTAAAGGAACGTTCCAGAAACATCACACACACACACACACACACACACACACACACACTGCACTCGGGTCAGCACTTAGTCCTGGGTTTATACTAAACTTAGATGAACTTTAACCCTGTTGCTCCATCACATTAAAACCCTGAGACTGTGCTTTATCTCACAGCACTGCTGAATCTCCGCGGCTCTGACAGGAGCGCAGGTTTATATTAATGCACTCGTTCTAATACGTTATCGTTTCCATAGCAACAGCTCATTCACAGGGACGTGTCTAACTGTTGATCTTTAAAGAGGTTAATATGTTTATGTAACTTTTATGGAAGGAGTCTCCAGTGTCAGCGCTCTGTAACAGTCAGAGGTGAAGCTGTAACTTTACTTCTTTGCGGTTCCTCTGTAACATGTGGAACAAGCTGCGATTTTTGTCTTTTTATCTTGAAGAGAGAGAATAAAGAGCGGCTGGTGAGCGAACGAGTGTTTATAGCTGCTATAACGTAAGCGACAACAGGAACTAACTCGTTTCACTGATGTTCCACAACATTAAATGTAACAATAAATGGCTAAAAAAAAGTATGATGTGCCATTCTTTAATTAATAAAAATTGCAATCATTTGCAAATTGCTGTGGTGTAAGAGGAATAAAACCCTGGAGGACGTGCTGTTACAGGAAAACAATCAACTCCACGTCAGACTGTCAGGTGATTCACCTGCGTGCAGATGGACTGCAGAATGTGAGAGATTTCTCATAACAGAGGGATCAGAATAAATCTAAAAATGTATTAAATTATTTATTTATTTATTTAAATGTTTCTTCAGAGTTTTAGTTCCATGTTTATTTAAATGCAAATGAAGTAGTGCAGCAGGCTGATTGCAGAGGAACGCTGGAGTAGTCCTTTAACGTGTAACAGGGTACGTGGACCAGCTGTGCGGATCTGGAGTATTCACAAGGCATCAGTGGACTTCTCTACTCGAACCCCTGAAGCATTAACGAGCGTTAACGAGACAGAAAGAGAAACGCAGACAGACAGGAACGAGACGTACGTAATTAGTGGCCCACAGAGCTTTGAGTTTCAGGTACGTTTGAAGGCGCTTTCCCAAATTCTTCTCAAAATCAGCAGCCAGCTGCGTCGTGCGATCAAATTCAGCAGGGCTCAGCAGCGGGCGCACGGTCTCCAGATACTGAAACACACACACACACACACACACACACACACACACACACACACACGCGCGCGCAGGGAGAGAGGACAGTCACTGGGTTAGAGTGCACCACCATGTCATTCTTTTTATAAGCGGGTTTTAGTCACAGCTCTAACACACACTATCTGCACAGAGTGTGTAAGTCTGTGTGATTCATACTGTAGGTCACTCTCACTCACACACACACACACACACACACACACACACACAGGTGACTCACTCTCTGCAGTGTGTCTCTGATGGGAGGAACAGGCAGGTGCGGCAACGAACTCTGATAACTGTACAACAACGGCTTCCTGCTGGAGAGCAGCTTCACCAGAGACTGAGAGAGAGAGAGAGAGAGAGAGAGACAGAGAGAGAGAGAGAGAGAAACTCATCACAGACAATAGTAAATAAAGGCATGGTTTTGATGATGATGATGAAGTTCATTAAAGTGTGGAGGTGAGACATGGGGTGAGTGTGGAGGTGAGACAGGGGGTGAGACAGGGGGTGAGACAGGGGGTGAGACAGGGGGTGAGTGTGGAGGTGAGACACAAGGTGAGACAGGGGGTGAGTGTGGAGGTGAGACATGGGGTGAGACAGGGGGTGAGTGTGGAGGTGAGACAGGGGGTGAGTGTGGAGGTGAGACAGGAGGAGAGACGGGGTTGAGTGTGGAGGGGAGAC
>CM074957.1:127067-138021 GCA_037577455.1 Pangasius macronema
GAGACAGGGGGTGAGTGTGGAGGTGAGACAGGAGGAGAGACGGGGTTGAGTGTGGAGGGGAGACAGACCACCCAGAGCTTGGTGGTGGTGGAGATGCGGCCGTGCTGCTCGAACATCCAGCGATGGTAGGACAGGAGGAGCTTGAGACAGAAGCGCAGGGTGAGGACGAGCGACAGCCATAACAGAGTGCTGAATAACAACGCCGACAACATCGTCTGTCCATGAGAGCTCAGAGACACACTGAGAGAGAGAGAGAGAGAGAGAGAGAGAGAGAGAGAGAGAGAGAGACTATTTCAGACATTTGACCTTGCAGTGACCTTGACCCTGTTTGGATCGATCCCAAAATCGAATGGGTTCTTCAGCAGTGATCATTCCGTATAAATGTCGCACTCAGAGTCTCGCTCGAGACGTCACACTAACCTGAATCTCAGACAGACACACAACTAGGAAACACAACTCATCCACCACTCAGTGACGGACGAATAAAACCAACTGCAGACACGCAGGTCCGTTTCCATCCTTCTCCTCGCTCAGTGACGTGCAGAGAGACTTCCTCCTCTTCCTGCCTCTAACTCAGGAGCAATCTATGTCTTTACTGACAGCACGACCTCGCTCCGTTTCTGGGCTTAGAGGAGATGTGTCGTGTCTGCGGTTCACACACCCGCAGGAGTAGGAGTGTTACTGAGCAGGAGGTGGATGGAAGGTGAAGTGTGTGTTACCTGAGCGGCAGCTGATCGCGGATCTTAGAGATGAGGCCCATGGAGGGGTCGGACTCGGCATACAGGGTGGCCAGGGTCACCACGGCAACGAAGAGCCAGGAGGAGGGGCTCACAGGGTACATGCCCTTCAGCACACCGTTCTGGACCGAGAGAAAGACTCATGGGTAATGTGTCACACAGGCGCACACGCTCACTCGCTCTCACTCGCGCTCTCTCACTCTCACTCGCGCTCACTCGCTCACACTCGCCCTCACTCGCCCTCACTCGCGCTCACTCGCTCACACTCGCGCTCACTCGCTCACACTCGCTCACACTCGCGCTCACTCGCGCTCACTCGCTCACACTCGCGCTCACTCGCGCTCACTCGCTCTCACTCGCGCTCACTCGCTCTCACTCACGCTCACTCACGCTCACTCACTCACACTCACTCACTCATGCGCTCACTCACTCACTCACTCATGCTCACTCGCGCTCACTCGCGCTCACTCGCTCTCACTCGCGCTCACTCGCCCTCACTCGCCCTCACTCGCCCTCACTCGCGCTCACTCGCTCACACTCGCGCTCACTCGCTCACACTCCCTCACTCATGCGCTCACTCACTCACACACTCATGCTCACTCGCGCTCACTCGCTCACTCACACACTCACTCACGCGCTCACTCACTCACTCACTCACTCACGCGCTCACTCACGCGCTCACTCACACTCACTCACACTCACTCGTTCACACTCACTCGCTCACTCGCGCTCACTCGCGCTCACTCGCTCACACTCGCGCTCACTCGCGCTCACTCGCTCACACTCACTCACTCATGAGCTCACTCACTCACACACTCATGCTCACTCGCGCTCACTCGCTCACTCACACACTCACTCATGCGCTCACTCACTCACTCACTCACTCACTCATGCGCTCACTCACACTCACTCACACTCACTCGTTCACACTCACTCACTCACGCTCACTCACTCACTCACGCTCACTCACGCGCTCACTCTCTCCCTCACTCACACACTCATGCGCTCACTCACACACTCACTCACGCACTCAAGCACTCACGCACTCACACACTAACGCACTCACACTCACGCGCTCACACACTCACACACTCACTCACACATGCACTCGCTCACTCATTTGCTCACTCACGCACTCACTCACACACTCACTCACTCACTCGTGCACTCGCTCACTCATTTGCTCACTCACTCACACGCTCACTCACGCGCTCACTCACTCACACACTCACTCACACACGCACTCACTCACACACGCACTCACTCACACACTCACACACGCACTCACTCACACACGCACTCACTCACTCACTCACTCACACACTCACTCACACACTCACTCAATCGCATACTCACGCACTCACACACTCACTCACGCACTCACTCACTCACTCACACACTCACTCACGTACTCACTCACGTACTCACACACTCACGAACGTATTCACTCACGCACATACTCACTCACGTACTAGCACACTCACTCGCATACTCACGCACTCACTCACGTACTCACGCACTCACTCACTCGCACACTCACGCACCCACTCACTCGCACACTCACGCACCCACTCACTCGCACACTCACGCACCCACTCACCCGCACACTCATGTACTCACGCACTCACGCACTCACTCACGCACTCACTCACGCACTCACTCACGCACTCACTCTCTCGCTCGCGCACTCAATCACTCACTCTCTCGCTCGCGCACTCAATCACTCACTCTCTCGCTCGCACACTCATGCACACCTTCACTCTGCTGATGCGTTTCTTCCATGAGCGCAGGCCGGAGATGTAGATCTGATTAAGGGCCTGTCGAGAGAGCTGCAGGTCGAAGCCCTCAGGAGTGATGGTGAACTGGAACGCAACTGCCTGATGGGCCTCCGCCATCACACACACTCACACACACACAGAGAAACTCTGCCCTGCTGAGAGACAGAAACCACACACACATGCACCCAAACACACACACACACACACACACACACACACACACACAGAGAGAGTCAGTGTGAGACAGAACACAGGACATGGCTCGGTCTCTAACCACAGGTGGTATGTAAACTAAAAAAAAAAAACACACTTAGGCTGAACAGTAATGTGACTCGAACACGTCTTCCACCTCCACCCGCTTCCCTAGAGACTAATCCCAGTGTGGTACAGTGGAGGTACAGGAACCAGAAAAACCACATTGTTTACACACACACACACACACACACACACACACACACACAGTGTTTCAGTGTCAGGATAAATGTGTGCAGATTGTAAAACTCCTTTCACACGCATGATATAAAGATTTAACACACACACACACACACACACACACACAGAACACACTCTCCGTTTAAACCCAGGAGTGTGTGTCAGTAAAACACAGAGCTGTTCTCTTACTCCACACACACACACACACACACACACACACACACACACACACACCTCATTGTGTATGTTGACTTTATTCTAAGCGCAGATTCTGCTGGAAGTGTTTATTCGGATCCTAAACCGGCCAGTGTGTAAACGGTGTGTGTTTTATCTGCATGCTGCAGGTAATCTGGGAGCTGGGGCAGTTCTCATCACACTGCTTCTGTTTTTAACGAGGTTTAGTTTATTTCCACCTCAGAAAGTGTCGCCTGAGTGTGAACTTTAAACAGACAGCGAGGAGAGGAGAGGCGTGTGTGTGTGTGTGTGTGATCGCAGTGACGCTGCTCAGCATTTCATATTTGTTATAAGAGACCAGAAAAAGCACATTACCCACTTTTACACCTTCTGCAGCAGGACTGAGTCGACTCGACAGGACAGTCCACTGCCACCGCACCCTGAGACTACTTCTACTTCTACTTCTACTCTACTTCTACTTCTACTCTATTCTACTTCTACTTCTACTCTACTTCTACTTCTACTCTATTCTACTTCTACTCTATTCTATTCTATTCTACTTCTACTCTATTCTATTCTATTCTATTCTATTCTATTCTACTCTACTTCTACTTCTACTTCACTCTCCTTACGCTCACACGGTGCGAATACTCGCTTCTCTTCTCTTATTCCCTCATCATTCTGGACCATTAAATCATTGATCGAGATATTTTACTGTAAAAAAGTCAATATTACACTTTTACTGCATCCTTATTGACTTTACTGAGGTGACTGAGATGTTTTCTTACAGCATCAAGAACGCATCATGACTCACTCACACACACACACACACACACACACACACACACACACTCTCTGATAGCGAAAGTAAACAGCAACGTGCCTCTGACTGACATTTTCAGGGTGTGTGTAAACGTAACTTGTGATTTGGGTGTGTGGTGTAATAAACACACTGCTGTTGTAATAAGAGCATGTGACTCTGACTTCCTGATTAAAATAGAGGCTCAGGACATAATAATAACAATAATAACAATAATAATAATAATAATAATAATAATAACAGTAATAACAACAACAACTATTATTATTATTATTATTATTATTATTATTATAATAGACTGAGTGCACTTTACTGTGCTGGTGTGTGAGTTCGCATCAGTTCTCTTTACATTAAAGTCAATCTGTGATACACACATTAACACCTAATGAGGACACGCCCCAAACTGCACACACACACACACACACACACACACACACACACACGCATACACACACACGGATTAGTGATCAGATGGAGGAGTTTGATTCATCCATAACACACACACACTTTATATTCTACTCTAACACGTTAGATGTCATTTTGTTTGTGTGTGTGTGTGTGTGTGTGTGTGTGTGTGTGTATAGTGTGTGTGCTTCTCTCAGCAGTGATGAAGATGAAGATGAAGAAGAGGAGAAACCGGAAGTGCAGTGGAGCTGAACAGATGTTGAAGTTGTAGACTTTCCTGTAGCTCCACCCGTCTTTAGAGCTGCACTCTTCTCTCCTCTCTTTATCCCCTCCTTTAACTCTGTTTGTGTTTTTTCCGGAATGAAAACTCCTCCTTTTACTCCAAAACCCGTTTATTCGTGTTAAATGTAGTAAATATTTCGATTAAATGAGTAATTTGTGGAGTAAGAGTTTTTTGAACGCTTCATGTGAAGGCGAGTCGCAGTTCAGCTGCAACACATTCAGATGAAAAACTTCTTACCTGTAAACTTTAATCCGACTGAAGAAAGTGCGGAGTGCAGGACTTCAGTTCCTCTAAACTGCACCAAGTACTCCTCCGCTCTCCTCTGCACGGGGCGTGTTTTAAAAACACACAACATGGCGTTATTTTCCCACCAACATTCCGACTAATCCCGCCTCCTGAGCTGCGATTGGCTAATAGTTTCCCGCTTTCTGCACGCTGATTGGCTACTCAGTAGCTGCCTTTATAAACTTTAGCCGTCTCAGGGATATTTGCATAAACTATAAATGTAATATTTCTTATCTATCTATCTATCTATCTATCTATCTATCTATCTATCGCATTCTACATATTCTAAGAGTTAAGCCCCGCCCACACCCCCTCCTATGAGTATATTTAGTTAAATTTTTTTTCATAGTTTAATTTATTTATTCTAAATTCTTTTTAAAGCATTAACAGGCGAGTGGTCCATTTTTTTTATTCATGGTGTTTATTGTTTTTATTTATCACAGGCAATAATAATAGTGCACTTTTTATTTGAATTATAATACAGACATTTCATTTTCCTCCTCCATCTTTTTTCTCCCCCAAAATTAAACGACTTTCATCGTCATTTGAAAAACATGGTTTCTACTGTGCTCCGGGGGGGGGGGTATGTGGAGGGGTGGGGTATGTAGGGGAGTATGTAGGGGGGTATGTGGAGGGGTGGGGTATGTGGGGGAATATGTAGGGGGGTATGTGGAGGGGTGGGGTATGTAGGGGAGTACAGATTTACAGTCTTATCTGACATAATCAATAACAATGACGGCAATAATCAATAATCATCATAAGTACAGCATGGATAAAGAACAAAGAGGAGAGTAATGTGTGCTGCTTCCAGCAAGTGGGGGTGAGGGGGTATGTGGGGGGTATGTGGGGGTGAGGGGGTATATGGGTGTGAGGGGAGTATGTGTAGGGGTATGTGGGGGTGAGGGCAGTATGTGTAGGGGTATGTGGGGGTATATGGGAGTATGTGGGGGGTATGTGAGGGGTATGTGAGGGGTATGTGGGGGGTATGTGATGGGTATGTGTAGGGGTATGTGTGGGGTATGTGGGAGTATGTGTAGGGGTATGTGGGGGGTATGTGTGGGGTATGTGGGGGGTGTGTAGGGGTATGTGAGGGGTATGTGGGGGTATATGAGGGGTATGTGGGGGGTATGTGAGGGGTATGTGGGGGGTATGTGGGGGTATGTGAGGAGTATGTGGGGGGTATGTGGGGGTGAGGGCGGTATGTGAGGGGTATGTGGGAGTATGTGTAGGGGTATGTGAGGGGTATGTGGGGAGTATGTGGGAGTATGTGTAGGGGTATGTGAGGGGTATGTGGGAGTATGTGTAGGGGTATGTGGGGGTATGTAAGGGGTATGTGGGAATATGTGTAGGGGTATGTGAGGGGTATGTGAGGGGTATGTGGGGGCAGGCAGGGAGGATTATGATATAAAAAGGAAAAAGTATAATAATGAGAGAGTACATACATGAGGTATATAAATGGTGATACAGGTGTGAAGGAGACGATTGTGAGAACTGAATTGTGTGCATGTGTGAAAGGCGGAGTGGCGTACGGCGAGGACAGGAGAGGGACATTCGGGACTGATGGCGGCGAGGACGCAGGCGTACGGCGAGGACAGGAGAGGGACATTCGGGACTGATGGCGGCGAGGACGCAGGCGTACGGCGAGGACAGGAGAGGGACATTCGGGACTGATGATGGAGGTGTGATAGATGTGTGTATAGTTTCACATTCACTGACGGCCGAGTATTCACAACACCTGCATCTCTCTACACACACACACACACACACACACACACACACACACACACTTGAGGTAACTTCCTCTATGATTAGATGCATGATTTGTGCAGGATGCAGAGTGTGTGTGTGTGTGTGTGTGTGTGTGTGTGTGTGTGTGTGTGTGTGTAGAAGCTCTCAGAGTCCGGGTCGGTGTTCCACATGGACAGCTCGTGATTAAGGCATTTCGAGTGTTCAGTAACTCATTGACTCCACACAGGATCCTGTCCTTCACTCTGTCCTTCACTCTGTCCTTCTGTCCGTCAGCAGGTCAGCTCCGCCGCCTCGCCTTTGTTCGTCACGTCACTGCGCAGGACCACGTCAGCTTTGTGCTCTTCACAACAGTTTCTTCGTGAGCGTTTTATTGTGTGACGCTGTTCCAGAGCCGCAGTTTAACAAAATAGAAACAGGATTTTGGGATAAAGTTGTAATCGATTTCAAGGAATTCAGTCGTCCAGTCTACTGCTAGGACTTGTGTTGTAATTTTTTAGAATAAAGTTGCAGAATATTGCAAGAATTGTGAGTAAACGTGTGAACAGGACACGTCTGTTTTCTGATCTGCCTCTTCAACTGAAATAGAAATTTCAATATTTATCTGAAATGAAATTTAACTTTCTAACGTTATGACTTAACGTTCTAACATTAGAATCGTATCTTTTATTTAAAGGACTTCATTCTCATAAAATGAAGACTTTATTCTCGTAGCAGTAGACCTGACAACTTTCCTCCTCAAAACCACACCACTTCTTTCCTGAACCTTTTGAGTCCTTTTCACGTGGCTTTAAAACAACTGTAGCTGTGACAGTATTGCTATCGTCCAGATTTAGGAGGAAGATATTTTATTTTTCATGTTTTTATTGGAGATAAACAGAGCAACGATGATAAATTGGTGTATGTTGTGTTACTGGGATGTGCAGTAGGAATGAAATCCTAAACCGTTATTTTCTTTATTACTCAGGTGTAGATCTATCAGAGGGGGAGGGGCTTAAAGAGAGAGCGAGAGAGAGAGAGAGAGAGAGAGAGAGAGAGAGTGTGTGTGTGTGTGTGTGTGTGTGTGTGTGTGTGTGTGTGTGTGTGTGTGTGAATACTGCTCACATTCAGTACATCTGTCTGTCAGAATGTTGGCTTTGGGTTTTTGTGGTTAACATTCTTAATGATGCTGAAGAAGCCAGATTCTCATTTTCCTCCTCTTCCTCCTCCTCTTCCTCCTCTTCCTCATCCTCCTCCTCTTCCTCCTCCTCCTCCTCTTCCTCCTCCTCACCGAGAGTCAGTTCAGTTTATAAACTTTTTATTTCTTCATGATTTTTCCAAATATTTACTGCCAGGAACATCTGAGGTGTGAAATTCTTCTCCAAGTCCTTTTTCTCTTCTTCACTTGTCGCCATCGTGGTTTTTATTTTTCCTTAAATAAATGAAGTGGAATGAGAAAGCAGAACAGAAACACAAACAGAACTGAAATTGCAGCTTAAACGTACGACTTTTGCAGCATCATTTTAATGTCTGGAAACAAAACGAACGAGACAATTTTCCGTCCTATGCTTCATTTGTTCACTTCTGAAACGCCTGCCGACTCTACAGCACCCATTTAAATAAATAAATAAATAAATAAATAAATAAATAACACATTTAAAACAAATGTACTCAAATCTTAAATTAATACTTTTAAATAAAATAAATAAATACTTTTAAAATAGCTTTGTTTGTTTGTTCATCTTTGACATTCACTGCAGTGGATTTGTTCACACTGATGTTGGCAGGATTCAGTGTTCTGCTGCTGTGGACTCTGAGCTGGTCGTCTCCTTGTCCTGTGTGATTATGGATTCAGTGTTCTGCCTCTGAGGACTCTGAGCTGGTCGTCTCCTCGTCCTGTGTGATTACGGAGGGATAAAAGGACGATTAAATATCGGCTGATTAAAGCGTGCTGTGCTCAGAGGCTGTGTTGGGGTTTGACTTGCTTTCACAGAGCAAATCCTCTACACATGCTTCACTTTTATCATCTACACTTTTCTTTTGAAGATACAGAAACGTCGCTCAGGACCAAGCGTGACGTCCTCCGCGTTCTCTCGCTCGAAAAGACGCGGTTCTGTCTGCGCACCGATCCACATTTCCTCCTCGTGTTCCTGGAGCACACAAATCCGCATCATTCTCTTAGTTTCGTTGATATCGTGTCTTCAGGAAGCCAGTCTACATTAGAGACATTTCTGTGTGTTTGGAAAAGGAGTTTTCTTTGATGATGATGATGATGAGGTGATGATGATGATGATGAAAACGAGACAATCTTTGCCGCCTGCGTCCAGGTGATCAGTAACTAATCTGTACGTGGTATAGCTTAGGCTTCAGATGTTCAGTGTTAATTATTCAATGTTAACTTCAAGTCTGTTCGGACTTGAGATCCTCACTCGAGGTGAGTGACATCATATTTCCGGCTCTTTGAGTGCTTCTCTGGTTTGCAGGTGATTCGTGGTGTCGGTGAGTAAGAACATCCGTTTCCTCTTCAATACGCTCCTAGTTTTCTCCCAGCTGCGCTGGAGCTACAGGATTTACCGATGAGTCGGGGTCTGTGACTGAGGGATTGTGGGATTTTCTGGGTGAGGGGTGGGGGAGGACAGAGTCAAAGCTCCACATCTGTGTTTCCAGAGAGTTCTCTCAAGGCTGAGACTGGGTTCCGTTGGACGACAGGAGGCGGGTCTTGTCCTTACCCGACCCCTTGCGTTGGATGGCACTACCACTGCCGGCCGTGCCTGCACCGTCTGCACGCTCCCCCCTCTCGCTGCGTTCTCCGCCCCCTTCGGAGCGGCGTGAGTTCTGGCGAGTGGGAGTGCCAGGGGGATGAGAGGAGATCCCATTCTTCTCATCTGTTAAAGACAAACGGTCAGGACTTGCTGAGAGCGGGTCTAAATTTCAATTAATATCACAGTAATCTGCATGATTAACGCTGTGGTAGGTGTGGCCGACCAAACACGAATAAAACCTGCATGACAGACCGGATAAAATAATGAAAAATAATTATATTTTATCATTTATAATTATATATATTAATTATATTAAATATTAACTGATAGCATTATGATGATATGCTGATAATATTCATGATGATAACGAACTTTTCCTAAACTCACAGGTTTCATTAGTACTTCGTCTGTGTGTTTTATAAGAAACTGAACAGCATTTAAACAGTTTTATTAAAAATATCTGATCCCGTGCGGAACAACTGCCCGAGGCTTTTGCCCTACTGCTGTGAGATTGTGTATATTTTTGTGTATTGCTGTGAGGTTGTGTATATTTTTGTGTATTGTGTACTGATTTAAAGCCTGGATCTACCAGCACTCCATCCTGCCCCAAGCTCTTTGCCCCCTCCTCGTCTATGCAGTCCCATTGACAACAGTGGAATCCCTCGAAAGGAAGATCAGTGGCTTTCTTCGGAAGGTGGCATGCACAAGAGAAGCCCTACAGTACAGGGATTCCAGGGACCACAAGGTGTCATCAGTCGGGATTGAAGTGAGGACAGGAAGGAAATGGAAGTCAGAGAAGGCAGTGGAGGTGGCAGAGTCATGCCTAAGGCAGAAGGCCCTGGTGGGGACCCTGGCAACAGGAAGAGCAGGCTTGGCCTATGTCCCAAAGATCCAGGTCAGCAAGGCCCGGGGCAAGAAGAGACACCAGCTACTCCAAGAAGATGTCCGAGCAGGCCTGGAGGAAGAAAGAGTGGGCAGGGCAGTTGGAATCCGGCAGCAGGGAGTGTGGACAAGGTGGGAGAGCGCATTGCAGCACAAAGTTATCTGGTCAAACATCATGCAGGCAGACTTCCATCATGTTCGGTTCCTGGTGCAGGCAGTCTATGACGCCCTCCCAAGCCCAGCAAACCTTTACATCTGGGTGAAGAGTGAGACACCATCCTGCCCCCTCTGCTCCGGAAGAGGCTCACAAGAACACCTCCTCAGCAGCTGCCCAAAAGCCCTGGCTGATGGTCGCTTTTGGTGGCGCCATGACCAGGTGCTTAAAGCAATTGTGGAGAGTATAGACTCAGCCATTGACACCAGCAGATACCATCGCACTCCGAGAACAGTCCCCTTTGTTAAGGCCGGAGAGAGACCTACAGCAAGGCCACAGGCAACAACAGGCCTCCTTCACACAGCCCCCGATTGGCAACTGCAAATGGACCTGGGAAAACAGCTGAGGTTCCCACAGCATATTGCTCCAACATCCCTCCAACCAGACATGATCATAACATCTGAGGCCACAAAGCACCTGATCATGCTGGAGTTAACTGTGCCATGGGAGGAGAGGA
>CM074957.1:176903-192414 GCA_037577455.1 Pangasius macronema
ACTATACACTCTATACAACTATACACTATACACACTATACATTCTATACACTATACACTCTATACAACTATACACTATACACTCTATACAACTATACACTCTATACACACTATACACTCTATACAACTATACACTATACACTATACACTCTATACAACTATACACTATACACTCTATACAACTATACACTCTATACACTATACACACTCTATACACTCTATACACTATACACACTATACATTCAATACACTATACACTCTATACACTATACAACTATACACTATACACTCTATACAACTATACACTCTATACACTATACACACTCTATACACTCTATACACTATACACACTATACATTCTATACACTATACACTCTATACACTATACACTCTATACAACTATACACTATACACACTATACATTCTATACACTATACACTCTATACAACTATACACTATACACTCTATACAACTATACACTCTATACACTATACACACTCTATACACTCTATACACTATACACACTCTATACACTATACACTCTATACACTCTATACAACTATACACTCTATACACGATACAACTATACACTCTATACAACTATACACTCTATACACTATACACAACTATACACTCTATACACTATACACTATACAACCACACTCTATACACTATACACTCTATACAACTATACACTATACACTCTATACACTCTATACACTATACAACTATACACTATACACTCTATACACTATACAACTATACACTATACACTATACACACTCTATACACTCTATACACTATACAACTATACACTCTATACAACTACACACTCTATATACTATACACTATACACTCTATACACTATACAACTATACACTCTATACACTCTATACAACTATACACTCTATACACTATACAACTATACACTCTATACAACTACACACTCTATATACTATACACTATACACTCTATACACTATACAACTATACACTCTATACAACTATACACTATACACTCTATACAACTATACACTCTATACACTATACACTCTATACACTATACACACTATACACTCTATACAACTATACACTCTATACACTATACACTCTATACACTATACACAACTATACACTCTATACACTATACAACTACACACTCTATACACTATACACTATACACTCTATACACCATACACTATACAACTACACACTCTATACACTATACACTCTATACACTATACACTCTATACACTCTATACACACTATACACTCTATACAACTATACACTCTATACACTATACACTCTATACAACTATACACTCTACACTCTATACAACTATACACACTATACACTATACACACTATACACTCTATACACTATACACACTATACACTCTATACAACTATACACTCTATACACTATACACTCTATACACCATACACTCTATACACTATACACAACTATACACTCTATACACTATACACTCTATACACTATACACTCTATACACACTATACACTCTATACAACTATACACTCTATACTCTATACACTATACACTATACAACTATACACTCTATACAACTACACACACTATACACTCTATACACTATACACTCTATACACCATACACTCTATACACTATACACTATACAACTATACACTCTATACACTATTCACTATACACAACTATACACTCTATACAACTACACACTCTATACACTATATACTATACACTCTATACAACTATACACTATACACTCTACACTATACACTCTATACACTCTATACACACTATACACACTCTATACAACTATACACTCTAGACACTATACACTATACAACTATACACTCTATACACTATACACTCTATACAACTACACACTCTATACACTATACACTCTATACACCATACACTCTATACACTATACAACTATACACTATACACCACACTCTATACACTATACAACTATACACTCTATACACCATACACTCTATACACTATACACTCTACACTATACACTCTATACACACTATACACTCTATACAACTATACACTCTATACACTCTATACAACTATACACTCTAGACACTATACACTCTATACACCATACACTCTATACACCATACAACTATACACTATACACCACACTCTATACACCATACACTCTAGACACTATACAATCTATACACCATACACTCTAGACACTATACACTCTATACAACTATACACTATACACTCTATACACTATACACTCTATACAACTATACACTCTATACACTCTATACAACTATACACTCTAGACACTATACAACTATACACTCTATACAACTACACTCTATACACTATACAACTATACACTCTATACACCATACACTCTATACACTATACAACTATAAACTATACACCACACTCTATACACTATACAACTATACACTCTATACACCATACACTCTATACACTATACAACTATACACTCTATACAACATACACTCTACACTCTATACAACTATACACCATACACTCTATACAACTACACACTATACACTCTATACACTCTATACACTCTATAACTATACACTCTATACAAATATACACTCTATACACTATACAACTATACACTTTATACAACTATACACTATACACCACACTCTATACACTATACAACTATACACTCTATACACCATACACTCTATACACTATACAACTATACACTCTATACAACTACACACTCTATACACTATACACTCTAGACACTATACAACTATACACTCTATACACTATACACTCTGTACACCATACACTCTATACAACTATACAACTATACACTCTAAACACTATATATATATATATACATATATATTATACACTATATGCTATATGTGTGTCTGAGAAAGCATCATGAGAAATACAGCTCTGGTGTAAATGGCGCTTTCTACTGATAACATCAGTTAATTGGCACCGTGAACACAGGCCAGAGGACGAGCTCCATCACTGAACCTGTGGTGTGAAGTCACTTCAGCACTGAACATGCTTCAGGGTGAACTCAGGACTCAGAACACAGGGTGAGGGTACCAAGCACCAAGAAGCTACATGTTTAACTCCTGACAGGTTCTAGATTTCAAGAAGATAATAATAAGCAATAATTTGGTGTTTTTTACCAAACACCCAGTTAATACATTCCCTCTTAGAAAAAGAGTTCTTCAAGGGTTCTTTAAGGATTCATTGGATAATGAAGTTCTTACTCTCCAAACAATTGGAACCCTTTTTGTTTGAGAAACACGGTTTCAAGGCTCTACACAAATCCTTTAAGGGTTTCCCAAAGGAACAACCGAAGAACCCTTAGGGTATTAGATTCAGAGTGCACACCTTTAGCCAGTTTATAAGCTCTTCCTCCAGACAGGTCAGTCCGTAGGTGTATAATTACACATCTGTTGCTTTGCACAAAATATTGGCACCCCTCTGCCTAACCATCAGTTGAAAGAGACCACCAAACTGTATGCACAAGCATAGGAGTTAGGGTTAGGATCCTGCAGTTGGAACTTCATGTCTATAAACTTCTATTTCAGAACCAGAGCAGGTATATTTACACATCTAACAAAGATCTCCATGAGCTGTGATCCTGATCAGTGGAAAGCTGAGCAACTCCACAGCATGGTGTGTGATAACCTTTTCTTTTTCTCCAGCACTGATTTAAAGTTCAGAGTTCAGTACACAGCAGAATGTTGGGTCATTTTAGGGGTGATTAAAGTCAACACACTGAACTTTAACCCTATAATCACCACATACACACACACACACACACACACACACACACACACACACACACACACATGGATGAACCACATCAGTGGAATATGGGTACCATTAAAAATACCTGTTTCTCTGTAAACGGGGTTCAGAGTTGCCACTGCCTGTCACACTCCAGCTCAGCGCTGTAATATACAAATATACTGAAATTTCAGGAAGTTGATCATCACACGTGCATCACATGACCTGCTCTCATCCATCACTAACTGAAAGGTCATAGTTTAGGAGATAAATGCACAGCCATGTGATCTCATCAGTGTGTGTGTGTGTGAAAACAGTCACGCTGCTGATGCAATCACCGGATCAATGCTCACGCTTTATGATAGAAGAGCTCTGATTTAAAGCACTGTGATGTCGTTTGTACAGTGAACACTTCAGTACAGTGTGCTGTAAACTGCAGAAGCTAATGCGTGACCCCTGACCGAGGGCAGGGACGAGGAGGAGGAGGAGGAGCAGGAAGAGGAGCAGGAGCAGGAGGACATCCCTCCATTGCTTTTAAATTTTTGTCCCCCTAAACACACTGTAGCTCTTAAACACACACACACACACACACACACACACCATGGAGAAAGCAGTGACGACAGGTAGGTGAAGATCCACTGGTTTATTAGAAATGTTCACCTGAGATTATTTTATCTATTATTTATTTACTCTTTTGCGGCGTCTCTGTAAAGTGGAAATAATGGCAATGAGGTTAAAGAGCAGAATGTCCTTTAATTTAATTTTGATTGTGATTAATTTTAACAGCAGCTCTGACAGTAATGAAGCTGCAATAACTGATTAAAAAAATAATCGATGTGGTGAAGTTTTCTGTAAGGAGACGTTTATGGTATTAAACTTATGGAAGGAGTCTCCAGTGTCAGCGCTCTGTAACAGTCAGAGGTGAAGCTGTCTTCGTCCTGATGTAGTGGGGCATTAAATTAGGAAATGAAGCGTTTAACTGGAGCATTATGACTTTTATACAAACCAAATGTTATTTGAATGAATAATGATCAGCACGCGACCAACTGCAGTTTATGTTTTGGTTTTGTTTTATATAACAGCAAACTTTGGTGATTACAGTAAAGCTGCACATTTTCTTTGTCATTCTTTTTCTCATTTTTTTGATTTGCAGAAGATCAGAGAGCGGATCTGCGGATTGTCCTTGTAGGAAAAACTGGCGTGGGAAAAAGTGCGACAGGAAACACCATCCTCAACAAAGAGGTTTTCCACAAAGAGGCCAGTTCCCTGTCCGTGACGAAGGCCTGTAAGATGGCCACCACCACATTTCATGGCTGCAACCTGGTGGTGGTAGACACTCCAGGATGGTGTGACACAGATCTCTCCGAGGCCGAAATCGTCCAGGAAACAATCCAGTGCATCGACATGTCCTACCCTGGACCTCACGTGTTCCTGCTGGTGGTGCCAATCGGTCGCTTCACCGAGGAGGAATCCAAAGCTGTCCAAATGATCCAGGAGGTGTTTGGAGAAGGAGCCACCAGATACATGATGATCGTGTTTACGAGAGGAGACGATCTGGAGGACAAAGGCATCGATGACTACTTGGCCAACGCCAAGGCTGAGCTCAAGAACCTGGTGGACAAGTGTGGAAGAAGATACCACGTGCTCACCAACAGGGAGCAGAACAACCGCAACCAAGTGCACATGCTTCTGATGAAGATCCAGGACATGGTGAGACAGAACGGAGGAAACTGCTACACCAACACCACGTACCAGCTGCTGGACACCTACAAGAGGAAAGAAGCCGAGATCCAGAGGCAAATCAGGAGCGTGGAGAGAGAGATGCAAATGAAAGAAGCTGACTTTCGATGGAAGATGGTCCTCATGCAGCAGGAGCAACAGCAGCAGAAGATGCGAGAGTCCGAGCTGAAGGGCCGGCTGCTGGAGAGCGAGATGAAATGGGCTCGTGAGGAGGCCACGCTAGTCACCGCTTTGGAAAACCTAAAAATGGAGCTGGCACAGGAAGAAGAAAGGAGGAGCTCCGCAGAAGAAACACAGCAGATGTTAGAAAGAGCCCAAGCAAAAACATTAGCAGAGGAACAGCAGAAACATGAGCTGGAGTACGCAGAGCACCAGAAGAAGATGCAGACAGAGAAGGAGAAGCAGCAGGCGGAGTGGAAGAAGCATCGGCTTCAGATGGAGGAAGAGGAGCTGAAGAGGCAGATCACTGAGTTACAGCACAAACAGTGCATGGAGGAGGAGAGGAGCAAGCTGGAGCAGGAGCGACTCGACATGCTGAGAGAGTACACGGAGAAGAGGAACGAGCTGCACAAGCAGGAACTGCAGGCCAAAGAGGAGAAAGAAGAATGGCTGAGGAAGAACATCAAGAGAACGTCCTGCTGCAGCATCGCTTAAATCACAATTACAGTTTAAAAAAAACCCTTCAGTTTAGCCGTAAAGTCTGTAGAACAGGATCATAAATCACTAACTTTCCAAGAGAGCAAAACAAATCTGCAGGACAGGAGATGAAATGTTTCTCACGGATTAAAATAATGTTATCAAAGAATAAAAATTAAAGGTTCTTGCTCTGATTATTTGAGCTGTTAGTGATCTAATCCATCATTTCTAAAATGATCAAAACATCAGGTCCAATTTCTATTCCAAACACAGACCACAGCGTAAACTACAGTTTATTTAAGGTCTGAAGCAGTGCCATAAACAGCTGGAGTGTTGAGTTAGAGTGCCGTAAACAGCTGGAGTGTTGAGTCAAAGATGAGAAAGGTGTAGGTTTGGGTTTAAATTTCCACTAAAACACGTTGAATGAACTGAAACGATCTCGAGGTGTGTAAGGATTTAGTTTTGATTCATTTATGCTTCTTCATTCTGCTGTCCTTATTACACTCGCGCACAGAACACACACACACACACACACACACTTTAATAACATCACCACATCTCTCATTTCCACTTCTCCACATCTGGAAGTGAGAAATTTAAATTCTAGACTTCTTCAAACCTGCACAAAAATCTCTGTAATATTCGTGTGTGTGTGTGTGTTCAGTACACATGAGGGTGACTTGTACACTTCTATGTATAATTTTATTAGAGTTTCTATCAACTAAACGTACCTCACAATTAATATTTTAAGGGGAAAATAACCCGTCCATCTAGCACTCTGAACAGTTCACTGGTTTGTCACACTCAGGAACCCTGAGTTCCAAAGAGAACCTCTACAGAAAGGGAGGAACCCTTTGAGGAACCCAGCATGCAGGTAAAGGGGCACTAAACTCCACCTTCCTCGTCTCTACAGAGGAACCCCTAAAGCATACACCTTTTACCTGCAAATGTGAAAACAATCCACCTTTAAATTCTTTTAGGAGCACAGCTGGACCTGAAGGACTGCTCGCGTGTCTTTAGCTACACTTTAAGCGCACCTGTCCAGGTAAAAGACCCACAGTAAAGGTGCAGAAGGTGCACGCTGAGGGCGCGGCCCGGTTCAGTACCCTTTATTTCTAAGTATTTGTACACCTGCTGTGTTTATACCCCACTCCTGCGCAGAAATGATCTCTAACGCATGAGCTCTCCTTCCTTTATACAGAAATAAAGCTAAATAAACAAACAAACAAATAAATAAAGCCACCACACACACACACACGAGCTAGAATCAAATTTTAAAATAAACTTGTATGAAAAGAACTAACATCAAATCAGGTCAAAACAACCAACTAAAGAGTGTGTGTGTGTGTGTGTGTGTGTTTTCTTGTTAAAGAAACAGTAAAATAACCGACTTGAACTGAACATTTCCATTTTATAAGAGATGTGAGAGAAACGAAGGAGAAAAGAAGCTAAAGTAAACACACATCCCTGTTCCAGAAGCTCCAACACTCCCAGTCTGGCTGCAGCTGAAGGCCACAGTGTCCAACACTCATTAAGGGTTTTCTGTAAAAACTGATTTTTGAGACATGCAGCAACAAGACAAGTTTTTTCTCCCAATTTTATTGTTTTATTAAAAAAAAAAAAACGCAGAAAAAAAGAATTGAATGTACTTCTAATGGACACAATGTTAGCCAGCTGTAGCCCAGAGCAGTGATGAACACACACTGAACCTCCACACACTCGCGCACTGTTCTTCTTTTCCTCCCGCAGTAACACTACAGATATTAAACCTAAAGGAGACGCAGGCCCGGTTTAGCGCGTTACGTTTCTCTAACACTGATTCCGGGAGCTCAGGAGGGAGAAGCACCTCGTTTCTCAGACCTACATGAAGCGGAGTTAAATCCCAACTCGCCGCGCCGTAAGGGGGTCAGCGTCCGCCTATCCGGGTCAGGACTCGGCTCGGCGAGTGTCGGAGCTCGTTCTGTAACAGCGAAAGGACTAAACGCGATCAGTGTGAAAGCTGCACCTTCGGGTTTTTCCCCCTCACACAAAACAAAGTGAGTTAAAAACCGACTGGGGAACTTTAATGGAAAATAAAACCAGAGTGAACCGTTATTAGAGCGTCCCCTAGTGACCACACGGACACACTGCAGAGGGAGAACAGGACGCGAGCACACCCTCACGTTCAGCCAATCACAGAGCCCGGCTCAGGCTCCGAACTGCAGCCTGGATTCATGACGTGCCACTTGTTTAAACACAGAAGATGGAGGATCAGTAAATGGAATTTCAAAAATACACCAATGATCGACTTGCATTTGCCCCCAAACACGCAGACGCACGCTGATGGAGAGGAGCAAAGAAAACCGTCACAGGAGGCTCTTCATTTTACCCTAAACACTAGAAATCAAACGGGACAGGTGCGTTGCCGTGACGACAGGATCCATGACTGCACAACAGGTTAAAGTGGCTGAACATGAACACTATGTACAGGCGAGAGGGAGCCAGTGCGCACGTGTGTGTGTGTGTGTGTGTGTGTGTGTGTGTGTGTGAGAGAGAGAGAGAGAATTGAGACACCTTGTTACCAGCTGAATAACTCAGAGGGAAAAATAAACGCGCCCTGTGTGAATATTGCACAATAAGAACGCGGCTGCGTCGTCATTGTATAGAAACTCAGTGTCCGTGTGTAAGTGTATAAAAGTCCTTCAGGGATCATCTCCATCAGCACAAGGGCTCTCTCTAAAAGGAATGACCACACACACACACACACACACACACACACACACACACACACACAGAGAGAACATGCACTGATCTCCCTCTAACACACACACACACACAGGAGATTTAGCGCATCCTGTACTCCGAGGTCTTGGACATCTCACAGAGTTGACCCTTGAAGTCGATGTCTACAGTGAAGTCCAGGTCTCTCTGCAACACACACACACACACGATATTAATAATCACAGCCAGCTGGTGCAATGTTCTTTTACACCACAGCACTTCTGGATTCTGATTGGTCAGAAGGAAGGTGCTGATGAATTCTCTCTAACAGCAGCTCTGACAGTGGTGCAGGTTTATAATTTATTTATTATAATTAATGTGCTCGTTATAACACGTCATCGTCTCTATAGTAACGGCTCGCTCAGGGACGTGTACAGAGGACGCTCCACTGATAAACAGATTTATAAAAACGTTGCCGTGGTAACGCTCATTATAAGGAGACGTTTAGGTAACGTTTATGGAAGGAGTCTCCAGTGTCGGAGGTAAAGCTGTAACAAGCTGCGATTTTTAAACTTATTAACTTACGAGAGCATCTGTATCAGTGATGATGATATATATATATAAAAAAAGAAGTATTATATATGATGTCATTGTCAAATAAAAACATAATAATAGTTGGAACATTAGTGTGGTGTAAGAGGAATAAAACACTCCAGGAGGTGCTGTTACAGGAAACCAATCAACGTTGGGATGTGTAACTCCTTACATTGTTCTTGACGTTGGGTTTCATGCTGATGGTGCCAAAGATCTCCTCTCCCGTCTTCACAGTTAGATAATCGTCCAGATAAAAGACAGTCTGCTTCCAGTGGGTGTAGGGAGACTCCGGGCCTGAGGACAGCCGAGAAGGACAAGGTCAAAGGTCAACTTCATCAGGAGAACCATTTTAACCCAGGAACGATTTCTGCGTTCGGTTCAGCTGAGGGACGAAACGCCGCCTCCTTCATATTAAACTACATTACCTCTGAACACACACACACACACAGTGTAACACTAACATCTCAGACGTATACAGCGCGCTCTGAAACACCAGCACTGACGTCACACACGAAGCCGCGCCCCCTAAAGGGTCAGCGTCGGCCGCGCGGCTCTAGAACCGTAACCAGGTTCCGCAGTGACTCACTGGTGGAGAAGCCGGTTCTCTTGTGGCAGCGTGTGAACTCGATGTTGAAGTAGGTGACCAGAGCATGGATGTAGTCGTTCCTCTTCACCTGCAGGCAGAAGGGCGAAGTGAAGGACAGGTCCTCGATCTTCACCGTGTAGATGTCCACCTCCTGACACACACACACACACACACACACACACACACACACACGTTAGCACACACCCTTTTACCCACATAAAGTCTAAAACCTCTGCATGAGGAAACGGTGAATGATTCGGAAACCTTGATGAGGCAGGAACTGGTGACGAGCTGCTTGGGATCCACCACGTCCACCAGCGGCTCCTTAATGGCCACCTCCTTAATGCAGGACATGTCAAAGCCGTACACGTTCTCCCACCCTGCCAGAGCGGAGACACGGAAATCTCAGACAGGGATAAAACACAGAGAGAGCAGCGCAGCAGCGCACACACGCAAACAGAGACTCACAGTGGATTTTATAATCCTTGTACTGCCGGTCCTCGATAGCGGTGATGTACAGCGTGGCTCTGTCCGGGAAAATCAGCCCGTCGGGTTTCTGCACCAAGAGCACAGGAACATCATCACAAACACACAGCAACATCTGCACGTCTCAGTCGTAATCTTCTTTAAAACCACAGCCAGACTCTTTGGATAACGTTTTTTAAACTTAAATTTCCGTGAAAAATTTGAATTTTTCAACACAAAATAGCATGAGTACAAAAAAAAAATAAATATTCCTGAAAGGAGAAAATCTCCAGTGTTTTTAAAAACTATAATTATTAACACTCAGGTCTGAAATATTTAATCTGAGGAACAAACTTATAGAAGATATTTTGGATGTGTGAAATTTAGCAATATTCTCGACAGGTGTGAAGTTTACAGCTTAGCGCTGTGACACGTTACTGATGAGCTTTTAAAAAAAGTAAATTGTTATTTTATAAGTTTAATTTGGGGTGAAGTGCAGAACGCTTGGTGTGGAATTAGACTGAAGGCTCGGCTCCTCACCAGCCACTTGTCTCGGGCGTAGATCACCGTGTTGAGCATGGACTCGTAGAACAGACAGTAGCCCATCCACTCAGAGATGATGATGTCTACATGGTCCACTGGGAGCTCCACCTCCTCCACCTTACCCTTTATAATGGTCACAACTGGAACAACAACAGGAAGTGATGTCACAGGAAGCGGATACTCAGATTTACTCATGTAGCAGATACGTTTATTCCAAAACGACAGTGAAACACAAACGTGGTTTATTCACACTGATGAGTATAACGTGCGAGCGTGTGTGTGTGTGTGTGTGTGTACGAGTGTGAGTGAGTGCTTACTGTGATCCAGCTTGTTGGCCTTGACGATCTTCACCGCGTAGTCGGATATGCTGCTGCACTCGATCTAAAAAACCATCAACAGCACAGAGTTTACACTCGAGCCTCACACACAGTAAAGTACCAGTTCTGTAACGAGGTTCTGTAACGAGGTTCTGTCGGGTCTCATCACCATCATCATGACAAAGTTCACAACTTGATAAATGTCCGCATTTATTCTGCCACAATTCCTAATCTGATCTACCTAAAGTGGGTGTGACCTGGTGAGGGCGGAGCTTCTGCAGCAGTCACATGACTGACAGTGAGCCAAATGCTCATTCATTCAGAGGAAGGAGCATACTCATTAGAATATCAGGCCACACCCACTTCAGCAGGTCTCCTAAAAGATCTTCCAAATCTGAACTTTCCATGATGAAGCTGACAGAGCAAGGTGTGTGTGTGTGTGTGTGAGAGAGAGAGAGAGAGAGAGAGAGAGAGACTCACGCCGATGACTTTCTTGGCCCCCGCCTTGGCTGCAAACATACACAGGATGCCGGTGCCGCTGCCGACGTCCAGCACCACCTTGTCCTTGAACAGGTGCTTGTTGTGGAACATGGAGTTTCTGTAGGTGAGGGTGCGCACTTCATCCTTCAGCATCTCCTACAGACAGACACACAGACAGACAGGAGTGAGACAGGAGGACATGCTGTAGGTTCTACACCACCCAGCCGGACCGGACCTGGGGCTCTGACCTCATGGATGCCGAAGTGAGCGTAGGAGTCGAAGTAGTAGTCCTTGGACGTCATGTCCTCAGCAGCGGGCTTCTCTGAGCTCTCTCCCTGTGACACCTCCAGAGCAAACACAGGAAAACACTCACACATTAAACACACAGAGTTATACAACCTAATGAACGAAGAATAAAAAGCCATTCAAATGAACAACAACAACTGAACAAGCTCTCCATCCCTCTCCATCCTCCGGTTGTGTGCCACGTGACCAGCTTTAGTCTGTAGCTCAGACTAGCTATTAGCAAAGCCACCATGCTAACAACGTGGAGCTACTAGAGAATCACTCTACAGCTCTAAAGTGCTGCAGTCGTGTTCACACTGGCGCGCACTTATTATCCTGATCATCTACAGTGATGGAGATTATAATATTTAATTAAAGACGGCTAGCATTACAAAAAATAAAATACCATGCGTTTTACTATTCATTCCCACCCGTTCTTGGATAAACCCCGCCTCCGCGCTTTATGATAGGCTGCTAGAGAGGCTACCTCCTGGACTAGCCAATCACACCATCGATGCCTGTAGCAACTAGCCAATCATCGCAGAGAGGCGGGGTTTGTCACAACACGGGTAGTCTTTAAAGGAACTTAATCCCATGCGGTGTGTGTACGAGCCAATTATTCTGTTAGCTAGCTAACTAGCTAGTGTGATTCAGCGAGAAATCAAACGAATCAAACTGAAGAATTATCTTTATCGAAACGTAAAAAAACACCACTGTAGAAGGAAACGCGTTATTTTTCAGTGAAGCCGTCCCGCTGAAAGATTGTGCCGTTAGCAGTTAGCGGATTTTCTGAGGTAAACTAGCGTTAGCTTAGCTGCTTAAAATGGATGATGCGCAGCACGCAGTTAGCATGAGGGCTAAAACGCGCGCGAGAGAGATCGTAGTAACGGAAATCTGAAGCGAACCGAAAAGCTAAACGCGCTGCTGAGTATCTGTCCCGCGCAGCGAAGTCACCGGGCCGCGCTTTGTGTCAGTGCAGCCGCCGCTCACCTCCATCCTGTCCGCCGTCTCCGCCATTTCGCTGCTGAATGGCTTCAGTCCCTCAGCGCGCGCGCCCACACAACATAAACCCGTCTCCGCTCCCTCCCGCCTCTGCACTGCCGCGCTCTGATTGGCCCGCCGCGGTGTGGCCCCACCTCTACTGCCCCGCCCCTTTCTTTAAACTCGACTCCTGATTGGTTGAACGGGAGAGTCGCGTTTTCTCCTGTTTGAATGTGAGCGTCAATCTTCATGTCCTCTTTATTTATGTCAAATTTTTAAATATGATTTTATTCCTATTGCTTATGAAATGTAAAAATAATATAATTTAATGTGGTATGTAGCTTAAAGAAACCACAAAAGTCTTTATATTTGTTCTTTACTCACATCAGAAAGAATCTGTGCAAAATTATTTCTTATAATTTATGAAATATTAAAATATACTAATAATGCATAGTTTTAGAGAATTAATTGCACTTAACATCAATAATCCTCAAAATCCCTGTGACAGAATATGGCTTTATTATGAACCAGCGTGTGAAATGATCAATAATTAGACTTTTTTTTGTTGATATTGTGGAAGAATTAAAGTTGGGAATAAATCACTTGCTGTTATAGGAAAAGACCCGAGGTGGAGTTACTCTTCCCATTTTCCCATAACAGCACGTCCCCAAGTGTTTTATTCCTCTTACACCACAGCAGCTTAACAACAGTCACCGTTTTCTTTTAATTAAACAACGACACATCATCTTTTATGTGTTTATAGTTACATTTAATGTTGTGGAGCATCAGTGAAGCGAGTTAGTTCCTGTTGTCACTTACGTTATAGCAGCTGTAAACACTCGTTCCCTCACCAGCCTCCCTTTAGTCTCTCACTTCAAGTTAATAAGTTAAAAACGCAGCTTGTTCCGCATGTTACCGAGAAACCGCAAAGAAGCGTAAACTCCTCTGTGCTGAAGATGTCGGAAAAGTTAAAGTTAAAGCTTCACCTCTGACACTGGAGACTCCTTCCATAAATGTTACATAAACGTCTCCTATCTTTAAGAAAACTTCACCATATCAACGTTTTTATAAATCTGTTTATGATCAGCGGACTGAGCTGTTGCTATGGAAACGATAGCGTATTAGTTATAACCTACGATCCAGAACTCAGCATTGCTGTGGAGTAAAGGAAATATCCAGAACTCTGACAGCTAATAATCAGAATCAAATTAAGCACAGTTGCTCGCTGTGTTTGGTTTAAATGTAGAATGTGATTTATTAAATAAAATAAACAAATCTTTTAATAAATCTGTGTCTCTTGTTGTCTGTTATTATAGATTTAACTGAGGAAGTGAGTGATAAAACTCCAAATTATTGCTCATTATTTTCTTCTTCATCTCTAGAAGCTGTCTGGAGTTGAACATTTCGCTTCTCAGTATTTGGTCACTTTTATTGGATAATTAGGAAGTTTTATGTTCCTGAAGAGTACTGGAACGCTTTCTGATCTCTGAGACAGATAAATGATATATCTCTCGATCTGTTTCTAATTTTTGTAAGAGTGTAGAGTTAAAAGAACAGTGTGTGAGGTTTTTAAACTGGTGAAAAATGTGTTATTTTGAAAAGGAAAGAAAAGAAAAGGCTTCTTCCACTTCTCATTTATTTCTGTAAAGCTGCTTTGTGGCAATGTCCATTGTTAAAAGCGCTATACAAATAAGATTGAATTGAATTGAAAAGGAGGAATGGAGTTCATGTGAAAATCAGATGCGATTCAGGACTCAGATTAGGATCTTAAACATTAATAAACTTTACATTATACTATTGGACACCAGAGAGACTTCATAAGTTAGGTTTAATGCAAAGTAATCAATGTTGGAAATGTGCAGGTTCCACTGGCACTTTTCTACACTTAACGTAGGATTGTCATTTGGTGTCATTTGGTGTCATTTGATGAACTTATGACTTCTAATGCATCTTATGAGTGAATGCTGGCAAAACTCCTGGGCTCGTATTCACAAAGCTTCTCAGAGTTCTCTCAGAGAGCTCGTATCTGAGCCTAAACAGTCCTAGCTGCCAGTCCTAGACTAAAAGGGATTTAGGAAACTCCTCAGAGCGACTGAAGAGTGAATAAGGAAAGTACAAAACCCTGTATCTTAGTGAGGAGGTGTGGTCGACCCCCGTTGCTAGGGATGACACAGCAATTCAAGGACTGTGATTGGTTGATAAAAAACTCTCTGTAAAGGTCTTAAAATGCGCTCTTTGTGATTACTGAATATATGATAATAGAATGGACAGAGAAATCATAAAATGTTTTACTAAGAAATTGTATAATCATGAATACAGGCTACTTTATGTAGCAGGACCTTTTACCGGTTTACACGACTGCGGGACCTTTTACCGGTTTACACGACCGCGGGACCTTTTACCGGTTTACAC
>CM074957.1:200006-213012 GCA_037577455.1 Pangasius macronema
ACTCACACACACACTCTCACTCTCACACACCCTCTCACATATACCCTCTCACACACACCCCCTCACACTCACACACATCTTCTCACTCTCACACACACCCTCTCACTCTCACACACCCTCTCACACATACTCTCACACACACCCTCACTCTCACACACACCCTCTCACTCTCACACACACCCTCTCACTCTCACACATACCCTCTCACTCTCACACACCCTCTCACACACACCCTCACTCACACACACACTCTCACTCTCACACACACTCTCACTCTCACACACCCTCTCACACTCACACACACACACACCCTCACCCTCACACACACCCTTACACTCACCCTCACACCCTCACACACCCCCTCTCACACATACACTCGCACACCCCCTCTCACTCGCACACCCTCTCACACACACACCCTCTCACACACATCCTCACTCACCGTCTCACCCTCACTCACGCACACCCTCACACACACACTCTCACACCCTCACACTCACACACACCCTTACACACACCTTCACTCACTCACACACACACACACACACACACACACACACACACACACAAACCTGCTTTTCTGTTTGTGTCACTGCAGGAAATCAGGAGTGTGTTATTTTCAGTGCTCTCTGTGACACGCCATGTCTGCTCACCACGAGCTCTAATTATCTCCTGCTGACACACACACACACACACACTCACTCACTCTCATTCTCTCTCATTCTCTCACACACACAGGGAGTTGTGTGGACCTACAAAGAGCAGAGAGATTACGTGTCGCTCTGCTGTACTTTGTACTGAACCTTCCTCTTTCTCTCTCTCTCTCTCTCTCTCTCTCTCTCTCTCTCTCTCATATCACACCGTCCTCCTGAGGAATATGGCGATGTCATCACTTTTTGAAGGAGCACTTCCTGTGAGCTCATTGTTTCAGGATATGAAATATAAGCTCCAGCTCTCTGCTGTGTCCTGCAGTGTTTAGCGAGTGTTTATGTTTTTCCCTTTTTCTTAGTGAGTGTAATTTGATTAGAGATTGGAGTCTGATTAGAGATTGGAGTCTGATTAGAGATTGGAGTCTGATTAGAGATTGGAGTTTGTCCTCACACAGACTATCCGGTCATCTGAAGTTAGCGAGTGTGTGCTGCTCGTCTGCCTCGCTTAGGCAAATTACTCAGCCAAACATTTCCCTTTTGCTTGTTTTAATTCGCTTTCTGAAGTGTGTGTGTGTGTGTGTGTGTGTGAGTGAGAGAGAGAGAGAGAGAGAGAGAGAGTATATTCCTGTATTTCCTTAAATATGAGATAATCCTCACTTTTTCTGTCTCCACACACTGATTAGGTTTCATTTTACTCACTGTTGCTGCTCTCAGACAGTCTGTCTGTCTGTCTGTCTGTCTGTCTGTCTGTGTTTGGATTAAGTGTGATTTGATCCCACCAGGACTTGGACTAAATAATTAAACTGCTTACGTTAAGAGTCAGTGCTGTTTCATAATAAACAGAAATAACAGAATTAAACTCTTCAGTTGTGTTTGATTGATGAAACTGAAACTCCAGAGGCTTTAACACAGCAGCTCCTGACGAGCAAAGATGTGATTATGGCAAATACTCGTGTGTGTGTGTGTGTGTGTGTGTGTGTGTGTGTGTGTAATGAAATAGTTGCTCATCTCCTTCATTAGCAAAACGAATCTCTTCATTTTGAACAAATCAGTCGTTTTTCTTTCTTTTCCACATCATGCGAGTTGCTTTTCTTTCTCTCTCGGGGATCTTCCTGTTCCCTTCTTTTCTCATCTCTAATTTTTTAGTGATTTTTTCTGTGTAAACATCGTCTTCTCTCAGTCCGTACGTGGAGTCTGACTCGGCGTTCAGTGGCTTGTTTGCTGTGTGCTTTGACACGAAACATAATTAAATTAAATGAACCAAAAAGCAGAAAGTTTCAGCTGGGGTGTGTGTGTGTGTGTGTGTGTGTGTGTGTGTGTGTGTGTGTGTGTGTGTGTGGCTGAACACGTCCTCGTAAAAAAAAAAAAAACTCTGTCATTCTTGGGTCAATGAAATACAGACATGCAAAAAAGTAAACAAATCTTCACCAAATGAGTGTATGAATCACACAAACAGAGCAAGACCTCCTCTCTCTCTCTCTCCCTCTCTCTCTCTCTCTCTCACACACACTCACTCACACACACACACACACACGCGCACACACACACACACTCAGACCCGAGTGTGTTCTCAGCTGTTCTTGTACAGAAATGAAACAATGTCCAGATTTGCAGGAAGATAACGCACCAGCATCAATTCTATAACGCTTTCTTATCTCGCTCCAGGTGTAATGATTCACTCGATGAATCACTGAACGTCTGAGATTCTTTTATTAGAAATTTCTCTTGCCTTCGTGCGTGTGTGTGTGTGTGTGTGTGTGTGTGTGAAATCCATCGTCCACCTCAGCATCATGGCCTCGCGGTGGCCCCCCGTGGCTCAGACGTGGGGAGGAATTGGGCGTGGCCAGATATACGTAACGCGTTTCGTGAACGTTACATCATTACAGCGGGAAAAAAACACTGAAAGCTGGTTCATCTGCAGTCGCTAATGTAAGCGTTCAGTTTTTCCCAAACTCTAAGGTTGAGGAAGTGCTGTGAGACAGAAGTCTGGACTGTGAATAAATGTAAAATAAAACTGAAATAAAATGATATAAAGTGCAGGTGCGTCATGCGCTCTTTCACGGTTTTATCTGTTCAGCAGAACGAGCAGGAGAAGGTTAGACTTATCAGAGAAAGATGATTTGTTGTTCTGCTCTGAAGTCAGACAGCAGGTTATTAAGGTTCATACAGGATACGCAACGGGAGGAAAGGAAGAGTGTGTTCGGAAATACACCACAATTTACTGTTGTAAAGTGAAGCTGCACTGAGTAAATCGGAATCAGATTGTTCCTAGCATGTTTTTGGATTTTGCGCTGCTCCTGTGTGTGAGTGATGATTATCTCCTCGGATGTTTATCGGGTTCTCAGTTCATCCGGCTGTAGAGAGATCACACGACAGCAAACACACATTAGCTATTGTTCTCAGTAAGCGTCTGTGTGGTCTTCAGTGAGAGACGGGCTGGATCCTCACGCTGGATTAACAGACGCCTCTCTCTCTCTCTCTCTCTCTCTCTCTCTCTCGCTCACACTCACTCACACACACACACACACACACACACACACACACACACACACACACACGTCTGAAGCTTTACCCAGACGAACTGCAGTTTAATGACCTCGAGACTGAAGTGCAGTCTGTAGTCCTGCAAACCTGTTTATGACCTGAAAAAAAGAATCACTGTAAAAAATGAATCGTTTCTGTTTATCCCACAGTGCTGTTGATTAATTCTCTATAACAGCAGCTCTGACAGTAGTGCAGCTGCACATCACAGCTTCATATTAATGCACTCCTTCTAATACTTTATCGTTTCTATAACAACAGCTCATTCATGTAAACGGATTAAAAAAGAACAATGTCTTATTTTCCTATAACAGCATGCACCATCGTGTTTTATTCCGTACTGGGTTTAAGGCGTAAGTTTAAAGAATGATGTGTAACTTTACCCTCATTAAAATGCCAGGATTTATGAATATGCATGAAAATGTAAAATAATTTTCCTACCCCATACAGCCTGATATCAGTAATGCAGTGATACTGGATGATTTCATTAGTACTCTCTCTCTCTCTCTCTCTCTCTCTCTCTCTCTCTCTCTCTCTCTCGCTCGCTCTCTCTCTCTCAGGGCTATCTGTTCATCTCGGTGTTGGTGAACAGTAACAGTGAGCTGATCCGGCTGATCAATAACGCTATAAAGAACGACCTGTCGAGCAGGAACCCCACCTTCATGTGTCTGGCTCTGCACTGCATCGCCAACGTGGGCAGCAGGGAGATGGCCGAGGCCTTCGCCGGAGAGATCCCACGCATCCTGGTGGCAGGGTGAGAGAACCAAAACGCTAGAACACAGGGGAACAGGAACTGAAAATCAAAACCGAATAGAAAAGTGGAGAAAAAGATGGAAAGCTTATAGAGAGTCTAGGAGCAGCTGTGAGAGAAGAGATAGGAGCTGTAGATTCCTGAAGCCGGAGAGTTTAGTGACTGAGTCAGTCTTTCTTCTGAACTGAAACAGAGTTATGAGTAATGATGAGTAACTTGGGGCTTTGGACACCTACATGGCAGCGCTGTGAAAAATAAGGAGTGTTTTATACTGTGTTTCAGTATAGTGGGTGTGGGAATACATTTTCATCCAGCTCCCGTAAACATCTATTAACTGGTTGAGCGTAAATGTGTGTTTATGGCTTCATTCCAAAAATAAACGCTCACAGGTGAAGTAAAGGTGGAGGTGGCAGTGAGGATTCCTCCACATTAAGCTCAGCTATTAAAGTCCTGATCTTGGGGTTTCTCCACATTTAGATAGCGTCGCTGCTGGCTGTTCTAGGATATGGGTCAGTAATCAAAGTGAGTGTGGTTAACGTGTGTGTGTGTGTGTGTGTTTCAGGGACACTATGGACAGTGTGAAACAGTCGGCCGCTCTGTGTCTGCTGCGTCTGTATAAAACTTCTCCGGACCTGGTGCTGATGGGGGAGTGGACGTCCAGAGTGGTGCATTTACTGAACGATCAGCACATGGTGGGGAAAACACAACAACAACAACAACAACAACACACTACTGTACTCATAACACATTGTTTATTATCATTTCTGTGTGGAGCACAGTGCCGTCTGCGCTGCTGCGGATCCTCACACACAACAATAATCCCCACATTATTCATCTTTAAAGACTGATTAAACACACGGATCCACTCTGCGCTGCGTGTGTGAGAGGAGGACACGCCCACCGCACATATTTACACTGAAGTGATGAGCAGCTGATGGACGCTTTACTCCTGAGGCTTTGTGCTGTTTTTATCCTGAATGAGTTTAACTGTAGCTCAAGTCCATGAAATATTAATAATAAATTGCATCTGAAATGTAAAATAGTATTAAAGATGCATTAGGTCAGATTAGTGGTGGCCCGGGAATCACTTCTGCTAAGGCCACAGTTTAATCCAGTGTTTTTATCACGTTCTACAGATTATTTGTACACATAAGAAATAAAAATATCGACTATTGCACCTTTAGACTCCATGAGCAACAGCACAGTCTGAATGTGTTAGTGTTTATTCTGTTCGTTCATTATTAAAGCGCTTTTCTGTTTACACGTCAGGGATCGGACGTGGCTTCTTGGACGCTCTTGTGCGGGATGCGGAGCAGTAAAGAGCTCCAGCTGAAGAAGTCTTTCTGCTTCACAGTTCTGATTTCTCCTCCTAACATCTGCTGCTTGTGTGTTTGTCCCTCTTTCTCTGTGTGTTCCAGGGTGTGGTCACTGCAGCCATCTCGCTCATCACCTGCCTCAGCCAGAAAAACCCAGACGAGTTCAAGACGTGTGTGTCCCTGGCTGTGTCCCGTCTCAGCAGGGTGTGTCTCTATTCTGCAGTGTGTTTACACGCACGCACGCACACACACACACACACACTCGCACTGCTGCGTGATTTATTAAACACGTTTCTCTGTCGTTCAGATCGTGTCCTCGGCGTCCACAGACCTGCAGGACTACACCTATTACTTCGTCCCCGCGCCCTGGCTGTCCTGTAAGCTGCTGCGCCTCCTGCAGTGCTACCCTCCTCCTGAGGATGGCGCCGTTAAGGGCCGTCTGGTGGAGTGTCTGGAGACGATTCTCAACAAAGCCCAGGAACCTCCCAAGTCCAAGAAGGTGCAGCACTCCAACGCCAAGAACGCCATCCTGTTCGAGGCTATCGCTCTCATCATTCACTATGACAGGTGAGTACCGCGTGGTTAGTTTTTTACCATTTATAGTTACAGTTAATGTTATGGAGCAGACAAGTTCCTGTTCTCACTTAGATTACAGCAGCTAGAAACTGCTGTTGTATCCTCACCGGCTTCTCTCTCTCCCTCTCTGTGCGTGTGTGTGTGTGTGTGTGTGTGTGTGTGTGTGTGTGTGTGCGTGCGTGCGTGCGCGTGTGTGTGTGTGCGTGTGCGCAGTGAGCCGAACCTGCTGGTGCGGGCGTGTAATCAGCTGGGCCAGTTCCTGCAGCACAGAGAGACTAACCTGCGCTACCTGGCCCTAGAGAGCATGTGCACACTCGCCAGCTCCGAGTTCTCCCACGAGGCCGTCAAAACACACATCGAGACGGTCATCAACGCCCTCAAGGTCAGCACACACACACACACACACACACACAGTAATGGTAGTGTGTTTGTTTTGGAGCGCTATTCATACACATCCTCTGACCTGCTCTTATTAACACTGAGCATGTATTCCGTGTGTGTGTGTGTGTGCGTGTGTGTGTGTGTGTGTGTTTGTTTGTTTGTTTGTTTGTTTGTTTTTAAACTGGACAGAACAGAAACACCATTTTAGGTTTATTCACAGAATCTGTCTTTTGCTTTCACAGAATTTTTCCCTCAATTCTTCTTTGTAGATTTGTTATCAGACAGCCCGGATAAACACAACCTCACTGCCCTCATTGTTTAGGGACAGATCAGACAGATCAGACCTCTTAAAGGAACACCGCGGTTGTTCGTGACGTGCAGCGCCACAGAGCCGGCCGAGGAGACACCACGTGCAGTTCTCCGTGCTAAACTGGAGGCCATGCGCGCCCATTAGCTGTAGCTACATTAGCCTTATCGCTTCAGTATATAATGTAAAAAGCAAACCTCGTTCTTAGGCGTCGTATCTGAGAGTGTAGAGTTAAAGGGATATTTCTGTTCTGGCTTCAAATGATGCACTGATCTGTATGATGCACTTTTCATTACTTCTCTCTCTCTCACACACACAGACGGAGCGTGATGTGAGTGTGCGTCAGAGGGCAGCTGATCTGCTCTACGCGATGTGTGACCGCAGTAACGCTAAGCAGATCGTGGCCGAGATGCTGAGTTACCTGGAGACGGCGGACTACTCCATCCGCGAGGAGATGGTGCTGAAGGTGGCCATCCTGGCCGAGAAGTACGCAGTGGACTACTCCTGGTACGTGGACACCATCCTCAACCTGATCCGCATCGCTGGCGACTACGTGAGCGAAGAGGTGTGGTACCGCGTCATCCAGATCGTCATCAACCGCGACGACGTGCAGGGCTACGCCGCCAAGACCGTCTTCGAGGTACACACAGAGTACACACACACACACACTGTTATATTTTTCACTTAAGCTACATGAGGAGATACTCACTCCTACTTGACCTCTGACCTTTGACTCCAGGCCCTACAGGCTCCAGCGTGTCATGAGAACATGGTGAAGGTCGGGGGTTACATCCTTGGAGAGTTCGGGAACCTGATTGCTGGTGACCCTCGTTCCAGGTGAGCTCTTTACCTGTCCTCTATCTTTATCACACTGCTTTAACACACCTGAGTGTGTGTGTGTGTGTGTGTGTAAGTAATATTACAATAATGTAGTCTCTCCCTCTGACTCTCTCCCTCTCTCCATCTCCCTCTCTCCCCCTCTCCCTCTCCCCCTCTCCCTCTCCCCCTCTCCCCCTCTCCCTCTCTCTCTCTCTCTCTCTCTCTCTCTCCCTCTCTCCAGCCCATTGGTTCAGTTTAACCTGCTCCACTCTAAGTTCCACCTGTGTTCGGTTCCCACTCGCGCTCTGCTCCTCTCTGCCTACATCAAGTTCATTAACCTGTTCCCCGAGACAAAGAGCACCATCCAGGAGGTTCTGCGCTGTGACAGTCAGATCAGGAACAGTGATGTGGAGCTCCAGCAGAGAGCCGTGGAGTATCTCAAGCTCTCCTCCATCGCCAGCACCGATGTCCTGGTGAGAACTCGCACAGCGCTGAGGCTCACTTCACTCACTTCGCTCCACGCCTCAGCTAAACGAATACAACCTCAGTCATCGCGCATGCACACGTGTGTGTGTGTGTGTGTGTGTGTGTGTGTGTGTGTGGTGGTTAATGGGAGTGGAGTCACTTCAAAAAGCCTGTTGATCATTCTGACTCTGTACATCAGGTTACCTGTCATTACCTGCTTCCAGTGTAGCTCCACCCCCCACAGACCACATGACCAGAAAAAAGAAATTAAAAAATCTTTTGCAATTCACCACAGAACCTCCAAATGATGAGTTAATGTTGTGTGGCGTTATTGATGCGTGTGCGTGTGCGTGCGTGCGTGCGTGTGTGCGTGCGTGTGTGTGTGTGTGCGTGTAGGCCACAGTGCTGGAGGAGATGCCGCCGTTCCCTGAGAGAGAGTCCTCCATCTTGGCCAAGCTGAAGAAGAAGAAAGGTCCGGGTGCCGTGTCCGGTGCTGAGCTGGAGGATGGGAAGAGAGAGGGAGGAGAGCTGAACGGGGGAGGAGGAGAGCGGCCCGGAGACGGCTCTGCCATCGCAGCGTCCAACGCAGTGAGACACACACACACACACACACACACACACACACACAGGCCTGGTCTGGGATTTATCGCTCAGCAGAAACACTCGCACTCAGGAACAGTGTTGCTGTGTTCGCACTTCAGCGGGAAATGAGTCAGCGTAAAAATGACCTCTCCTTAAAACAGCAAAAGGGAAGTCCCTTCTCCTTTTCCCATCTTTCTCTCTCTCTCTCTCTCTCACTCACACTCACACACACACACACACACACACACATCTGTCTGTTTATACTGTCCATGAACCCTACACTGTGGAAAGTTGCTCAGATTTCTCCATATTAAATGCTGACCCTGCGTTCCCGCTGCTCGCCTCGCCCAAAACTGTAACGCGTTCCTCACTCAGCTTTGCTCGCGGTTGCCATGGAAACGCTGCCTTTTTCCCCCGGTGCGCATAGATGTGTCCATTTTTTTTTAAATTTAGCAGCACACATCAAACGAATCCAATATAAGCTGAATATTTTACCCTAATTCACTGAAGAGGTAACCTTAAAAAATATTCGGAAAAATATAAAATAAATTCCGTAAGCAGGACTGAATATCTAACGAGAAGTCAAATATGAATACTGGGCTCCTTTATGGATCTGCATGCCAAAGGGATTTACACGTAAATTGTTCGTAGGCGTGTTTACAAGGGAAACGTGGTGTTGAAGATCCAGTTCGCTGGGAAATCGTTGGTATCCTGCGCGTCTCTCCCGAGTTTGCGTAAGAGAGACTCACTAACGACAGCTTCGACGATCTGCGGATTGTTTAATGAGTGTCTTCACTTCACTGAGTCACTTCAGATTAATGACTTGAAAGATTCACCAAAAACAAATCCATAGAAGGGGCAAAAAGTAATGGCGCCCTATAAAAGGAGGTGGTGTTAGTGTGTGTCTGTGGTAGCTGATGCTCTGCAGTGGCTGAGCTGCATTACTGGAAAATTTAGCGCTCTTTCACCATTTTGCCGTTTATGGAGTTTTGTAGGCGTGGCTAAATGTAAATGTGCTCTGAATGCACTTGGTTACTTATGGATGATTGGTGTTTACATTTACACACAACTTTCTTAAAAGAAAAAAAAGACTGATACATGAAGTTAATGTGGTGACTGCAGTCATGTGACTTCCTGTTTAACTGACCCATGGACACATTGTTTCTCTCTCTCTCTCTCTCTCTCTCTCTCTCTCTCTCTCTCTCAGTCCACTCCCTCTCCTTCAGCCGATCTCCTCGGTCTCCGCTCCTCCGCCCCTGTCAGCGCGGCCCCGCCCAGTGCAGGCAGCCTATTGGTGGATGTATTCTCAGAGGCGGGGCCTGCCGCTCCGGCCGCTCCGGTCAGTGATGATGGCTTCCTCAGGTAAGCGTGAGCGTTTCTGATTAGCTCCGTAATGTTCTGCAGTAATTAAGAACAGATCGTTCCACACTGATTGTGAGAAGCTGTAGTGTCTCGTCAGACTTTCTGCTCTTCTGTGCTTTCACTTCTCCGTTCCTCTCGGTGTGTGTAATCTGTTCTGGTTTACCTTACTGTATATGTGACTGTCTTTCTTTTTCTCTTGCTTTCTCTCTTTTCTCTCTTTCCCTCCCTTTTCTGTGTCCCTTTCCGTCTGTGTGTGTGTGTGTGTGTGTGTGTGCGTGTGCAATTGTGTGTGTGTGTGTGTGTGTGTGTGTGTGTTTATCCTCCTTTGTCATCGGACGATGGCAGAGATCTGGAACCTCCCACTGAGAGCTCTGACTCCTTATTGGCTGAGGGTCCTGGTGACTCGGAGTAAGAGGCCAGTGGTTGGCTAACGTGTCCCTCCACACACACACTTCACCTGAATGTAGGCAGGTTTCCATCCGAGAGGTTTTTATACAGAAACATGCTGTAGATGCAGGCGATGGAAACTGCAGTTATCCTTACAAATCTTTATTTATTTTTTTTATTTTATATTTTAAAAATTATTACAAACACCGACAGCACTGATTTGTGTAAATTGTCAGTACAGTAAATGCGTTTAACAGGAAAAAGTACTGCATTTATGCCTAAAACTAGTTGACAGGATTTTAGTCACGTGACAGTAATCAGGACGTGAGTGTTCGCTCTCCTGCGCCGGTTCAAACCGTTCGAGCTGCAGGTCAGTGTGGGAGCAGATAACGGTTTCTACGAGGCACGTCAGCGTCGGACAGGCGATTGGATGAAAGACTTTATCTAAACTGTACTGTGAGGACTGCACGTTATTCCTCTTCAGCGTTCGCAGGTCTATCATTCCAAATCTGTGCTTTTTACACCTTTCCTTTTTCTCTGCACCGACAGACACAGCATCCCTAATGCGCGTCACTTTATTCCCCTCCCTGATACGTGTCGCTTCGCGCTATTCCTCTCCCTGATAGGTGTCACGTCACTTTATTCCCCTCCCTGATACGTGTCGCTTCGCGCTATTCCCCTCCCTGATATGTGCCGCGTCGCTCTATTTCTCTCCCTGATAGGTGTCGCGTCATTTTATTCCCCTCCCTGATACGTGTTGCGTCGCTCTATTCCCCTCCCTGATACGTGTCGCGTCGTGTTATTCCCCTCCGTGATGCGTGTCGTGTCGCGCTATTCCCTTCCCTGATGCGTTCTGCGTCGCTCTATTCCCTTCCCTGATGCGTGCTGCGTCGCGATATTCCCCTCCCTGATACGTGTCGCGTCGCGATATTCCCCTCCCTGATACGTGTCGCGTCGCGATATTCCCCTCCCTGATACGCGTCGCGCTATTCCCCTCCCTGATACGTGTCGCGTCGCGCTATTCCCCTCCCTGATACGTGTCGCGTCGCGCTATTCCCCTCCCTGATACGTGTCGCGTCGCTCCATTTCCCTCCCTGATACGTGTCGCGCTATTCCCCTCCCTGATACGTGTCGCGCTATTCCCCTCCCTGATACGTGTCGCGCTATTCCCCTCTCTGATACGTGTCGCGTCGCGCTATTCCCCTCCCTGATACGTGTCGCGTCGCTCTATTCCCCTCCCTGATACGTGTCGCGTCGCTCTATTCCCCTCCCTGATACGTGTCGCGTCGCGCTATTCCCCTACCTGATACGTGTCGCGTCGCGCGTTCCCCACTGTTACGCAGCAGTAATACTGAGTATGAATCAAAAACACGCCGTTAAAAAAAAAATTGAAAACAGTGAAATGTTCTTTCTCTTAGTTCCGGGCGGTAGTTCGGGGCGGTAGTTCCGGGCGGTAGTTCCGGGCGGTAGTTCGGGGCGGTAGTTCCGGGCGGTAGTTCCGGGCGTCCAGCGGATGGAAACCTTGCTGAAGCCTCTTGACAGAAGCTTAATGTTAAAGTTGGTATTACGGTTGCCGTAGTAACTCCAGTGTGTTTGTATGTGGTTCTTGTGCTGGACGTTACACCAGCATGCTGAACGTTAGTGTGTATTTCTGTGTGGTGTGATGTGGTGTTAAACTGTGCTGTGGTCAGAGCGGGGTTTAATCGCTCACACTAACCCTCTGCTTTATTTCTCTCTCTCTCTCTCTCTCTCTCTCTCCCCCCACCCCCCCTCCCCCCCTCCACTGTCTGTTGCATCAACTTCATGGCTGTTCTTTGGCTGCTGCTCGTCTGTTTTCCTCCTCATCATTCCCCTCCTCATGCATCCGTCTCTGAACTCCATCACTCCCTCACTCTCAGTTCTGCTCCTTCCTCTGTGGCCTCTGAAGATCCTGTTCCTCCTCTACCTGAGTCAGACGAGCTGCTTAACAAGTAAGAGTCGCATCCCGGGGCCCTGTCTCATAACTCTTAATTCATTTGATGCTAAAATGCATGTGGCGCTGTCGCATCTCTCTCTCTCTCTCTCTCTCTCTCTCTCTCTCTCTCTCTGTCTCTCTCTGTCTCTCTGTGTCTCTCTCACAGGGCAAACTGTTAAGCTCAACTGTAATGTGAGGGTGCCAATACTTTAATCTATAGTGACAGTATACAGAAGCTAGAGAGCACACTTTGTCATTAAAAACCAGCTAAACCACACCGTTGTGTTTTCTGTGAGTCTCATTGTACACTGCATGTGAGGGCACTAAGGAGGTGTTCGGCTCCAGGCGCAAGAGAAGTGAACAGGAAGCCATTTGGGATTTGACCAAACTTTAACATTTCATACCTGTGATCCAAGTAAAATATAAAGTCTCCGGATTTCCTGCAGTCCAGTCAGATCTTTAGCCATGTTGGTGTTGAGGGTCAGTCAGACTCTAATGCGATTATGGAAACACACACACACACACACACACACACAATTTCTCTCATTATGATGAGTGTGACAGCGCTGGGGCAGGAGTGGTGTGTCTCAGGGTACATGAAGGTTGAACATGTGAGTAAAGACGTCAGCCAGCTGTCCAGCACATGCCCTGAGCTCCCAGGAGACCAAGCAGACATCTGTGATGGAGAATCTGAGGGGTTCGTGCCGTTGCGGCGTCAGGGCGAGGTGCCGTCAGGGCTCCGTCAGGGCGAGGTGCCGTCGGGTCTCCGTCAGGGCGTGGTGCCGTCGGGGCGTGGAGCCGTTGGGGCTCCGTCAGGGCTGCGTTATTTAGTGATAAATTTTGCAGAAAAGTGGTAGAAAATATCAGAAAAAGCACTACAGTGAGGATACAGTGAGGATACAGTGATGATACAGT
>CM074957.1:215646-218146 GCA_037577455.1 Pangasius macronema
AATCGGTGCCTTGCTCAAGGGTCTCACCTCAGTGGTGGTATTGAGGGTGGCAGAGAGCGCTGGTCATTCACTCCCCCCCCCACAATCCCTGCCGGACCCGAGACTCGAACTCACGACCTTCAGGTTCACCTTCAGGTTACAGGTCCGACTCTCAGACCATTAGGCCACGACTGCCCCTTCTGTCTTTAACCACAGCAGTTACTGGTATTAAGCTCAAACAGTAAAGCTGTAGTTCAGCGTGCTGTATCTGTGTTTAATTATGAGACACTCTGTATGTGTGTGTGTGTGTGTGTGTGTGTGTGTGTGTGTGTGTACTCGACTGTTGATTTCTACAGTTATTTTTTTATTGTACCTAGCTGTGATATTTTCTAACAGTCACTGACTCCTGTATTAAAATAAACACCTCTCACGTGACCGATTGTCCCGATGCGCTCCTCTACACTGAACAGATCAGACGCCTGTTTGAACTTCTCTTCTAATCCATCATTCTTCACTAATCAGACCCACTTACAGAACACAAATGCTCAGAAGCAAGAAGTCAGAACAGACTGCTGGATATTTTCCTGTACAGTCAGTGTTTAGAGTCAGCCATTTTGATTTGATGTAACTTGCTGAACTCAGGGTTGAGGACACCTCCCTAAGCTTCTGAGTAGGAGTTTGGTTTTTCCTCGTTCCGAGTTACAGTCGAATGCAGCAAAGTCCATACGGTGGAGTCGGATTGGATCCAGCTCCTCCTACCTGGGCGGAGTCAAGCCAAAGGTCCATGGGGTGGAGACGCGTGTGTGTGTGTGTGTGTGTGTGTGTGTGTGTGTGTGTGTGAGAGAGAGCGAGAGAGTGAAACGTGACATGACACACAGCAGTAGTGTCGTATCTCCTTGACTGAACTCACAGTTGAACGTTCAGCTGAAACCTGTGGATCCTCTGGTAGAAGGTGGAGCTCAGGTGCAGCAGGTCATCAACATCGAGTGCCTGTCTGACTTCTGTGATGCACCGCTTCTCAACATCAAGTTCAGGTAACACACACACACACACAGTCATAATCACAGGATGTATATTTATTTAACTCGGGAGTCTGAGTCAGCGTTTGTGTGTAAAACCAGAGACGTGGTTCCATCACTGCAGGCTCTGAGGAGCCCATCACACTCGCCTCCACACGTGATTAACACGGAGCTAATTCCTGAGACACGTTTCTACATGAGCAGAAATAATAACTAATTAGATTTAATTGTCAGAAGAGATTAGATGATAATCAGATGATAATAGTTGATAAATGGTCAGAACTATGTACTGCATTCTTCATTTATTTACAGAGCTGTCTCTTTAAAACACGTGTCCAATAATCTCTCTCTCTCACACACACACACACACACACACACACACACACACTGCTGTTGTGTTCCAGGTATGGTGGAGCTCTGCAGAACCTCACACTCAAACTCCCCGTCACCATCAACAAGTTCTTCCAGCCCACTGAGATGGCCTCTCATGACTTCTTTCAGCGCTGGAAACAGCTCAGCCAGTGAGTGTGTGTGTGAGTGAGGGCAAGGGTGAGAGAGAGTGAGGGCAAGGGTGAGAGAGAGTGAGTGTGTGAGGAGAGAGTGAGTGTGTGAGGAGAGAGTGAGTGTGTGAGGAGAGAGTGAGTGTGTGAGGAGAGAGTGTATGAGAGCGTGTGAGGAGAGAACGTGTGAGAGATGAGAGTGAGAGGTGAGATGAGAGCGAGTGCGTGAGGTGAGATGAGAGCGAGTGCGTGAGGTGAGACGAGAGCGAGTGCGTGAGGTGAGAGCGAGTGCGTGAGGTGAGAGCGTGAGGTGAGGTGAGAGCGTGAGGTGAGGTGAGAGCGTGAGGTGAGAGCGAGTGCGTGAGGTGAGGTGAGAGCGAGTGCGTGAGGTGAGGTGAGAGCGAGTGCGTGAGGTGAGAGCGAGTGCGTGAGGTGAGAGCGTGAGGTGAGAGCGAGTGCGTGAGGTGAGGTGAGAGCGAGTGCGTGAGGTGAGAGCAAGTGCGTGAGGTGAGGTGAGAGCATGAGGTGAGAGCGTGAGGTGAGATGAGAGCGCGAGGTGAGATGAGAGCATGAGCGCGAGAGCGCGAGGTGAGATGAGAACGAGAGCGTGAGGTGAGATGAGAGTGAGAGGTGAGGTGAGAGCGAGTGCGTGAGGTGAGGTGAGAGCGTGAGAGTGTGTGCGCGTGTGTGTGTGCATGTGAGTAAAACACTATATTTGTGTTCCAGGCCCCAGCAGGAAGCACAGAAGATCTTTAAGGCAAACCACGCTATGGACACAGAAGTGCTCAAAGCCAAGGTAAAGACTCTCTCTCTCTCACACACACACACACACACACACACACACTCACACTCACACTCACTCACACACACACACACACACACACACTAATTGCACCTTGTATTAATATGTGTTTTCTGTAATTGAAACATGGTACATCACAGCTTGGGTGTGAGAAAATTGGTCACTGTGTGTGCGTGTGTGTAGCTGTTGGGATTAGGTAC
>CM074957.1:220646-223146 GCA_037577455.1 Pangasius macronema
GAGCAGACCAGCGTCCCGCCCCCTCCTCCACACCCCCCTCCTCCACCCCCTTCCTTCACACCCCTCCTCCACACCCTCCTCCACCCCGGAACGTTCTCCGTTCATCCATAAGGGAAAAGCAACTGCCTGTCCATGGCGGCCATGATTACTGTCCTCATCCTGATTATTATTGTATATCATCATCATCATCAGCGCTACCGTTCCTGTTTTTAATCGGTGTTTACTTGCGTGTGCGTGCGTGCGTGCGTGTCTGTGCGTGCGTGCGAGCGAGTGTGTGTGTGTGTGTGTGTGCGCGTGTGCGTGTGTGTGTGTGCTGAATGTTCTGTCCTGCTTGTTAGCCTGTGCTTGTGTTGACAGCTGGTGTGTGTCGTGCCGAGCGAAAGGAAGGAAAGAGAGTGACCAATAGAGAGAGAGCGATGGAGAGATTTTTTCCGTTTCCTCTCTCTCTTTCTCTCTCTCTCACACTCACACTCACACACACACACTCATCCCGCTGCACATGCACAGTTTTGTTGGAACATTCCATGCTGGCTAGTTACGGGGGGAGTCTCTGGGAGAAATAAAACACTGCAGTCTGAATACACTAAAGAAACGGCACTTCCTGAGTGAACGCGTCTCTAACTCTCCTCTCTCTGCCTCTTCTCTCCGGAGCCGACGGCACTCAGTGGGACGTACGTGGGGTTCTGAGTGTGTTGTGTTGTGTTGTTACCGTGACCCCCACATTCCCGAAACCGAGTGCAGGCCAGTGCACTTTACAGGCCTGGAGAGAACGAGCGTCTGCAGACCCGTCCCTGATCCAGCTAACTTCTCGCGATTCCGTACATGATTATAACCATGATTAATGAACTAAATATATATTTAAAAATATAAATGTAAAAATTATCACCCGTCTTTGGTTGTGTTTCCGTGTTTTTCTTAGTTGTGATAGTTGTGTTGTCGACGTATCTTTTTCAGGCATTCCATTAAATGTGTAACGTATAGCGTACACATGCGTGGAGGCGTAGGAGATACTCACGGCGAGAGAAGTGAGGTTCTGTCTTACACGTGATGATGTTTTCTGTTTGTGTGTGTGGCAGTGGCTGAAGAACGGGAGCGAGAATCAGTTCTCCGTCACTCACTCCTCACACACCGCCACAGTCAGACCCGCGCTCGTGTTAACGTCCCGTGCTGTGATGTACAGACACTAAACTACGCTGAGGCTCAGCGCGTCCCAGGATTATGGGATCAGGTCTGAGGATGCGTCTGTGAGCCTCCTTCACGCTTGTGGTTTATACACTACCTTCTGAGGGAGGAATGTTAATGCGCACGTCTACACAGATCACTTTCATCCTCAGACAGGTTACTGTAAGAGCACTTATCTTTGAACACTAGTGGATGAAGTTTATAACACAAATGCACAGAACAGGCCAGAAGTTTTAACTCCCATCTCTCTCCACTCAATCTGTAGTGTGTGTGTGTGTGTGTGTGTGTGTGTGTGTGTGTGTGTGTGTGTGTGTGATTACAGATCAGAATTTAATCTCGTTTTTGACTGCACTGAATAAAGAACAGAAATCCTGTTTTCTCCAAATTCTCTAATAACAGAAATGTAAATGCGGCCGTTCGACTGGATGAAGGTTAAAACTGCGCGACTCTGACAGTGAAACTCGAACCTGCAGCCGCTCCACAGGAACAGTGTCGGTGTTCAGATCAGACACCTGAGAGAAAATCTTCCCAGATCTGTTCTTCTGGACTTTTATCTTTAATCTGTAACTTTCACACGCTGCAGTAATTCAGTAAAAAGCAGGTCCGGTTCCTTTACACTCTCCTGAAGGGTTTTTGTGGAATCCCTCCATCAGAGCAGAGACACGACTCCACCTTCTTCCCTCTGAGAAAGCAGCTCTGTTTTCAGTGAAATGAGATTAAAACACACACGCGCACACACACACACACACACACACACACACACACACACACACATAGTGGAGAGAGATCAGAGTGAAACTTTTGACAGACCTACAGGATAAAAGCAGCTTCCAGCTGTCAGTCACGTATACAGGAACAGCACAGTGAGGTGTGTGTGCGCGCGCGTGCGCAGTGTGTGTGTGTGTGCGCGAGAGAATTTATTGGAGATTTATGAGACATTTATGTCATTAGTTAAATGAAGTCACTATGTTTCCCCTCACTGCACCGCTGCCGTGACGCATTGATGGGACTTTCATTGTAGTGTAGAATCATGGTCGTGTGTGTGTGCGTGCGTGCGTGCGTGTGTGCGTGCGTGCGTGTGTGTGTGTGTGTGTGTCTCTTTGCAGTATCCGCTAGCTAATGCAGCCCCAGTGTATCGGTGTTGAACCTGTCAGATACCTGTGTTAGATGAAATTTACTCTGTACTGAATAATGTGAAAGTAAAACTATGCCATATACTCCATCAGCGCCTCCACTCGTCTCTCTCTCTCTCTCTCTCTCTCTCTCTCTCTCTCTCTCTCTCTCTCTCTCTCTCTGTCCTGATGAGGAAGATGAAATG
>CM074957.1:228146-230823 GCA_037577455.1 Pangasius macronema
TGCGTTACATCTCCTCACCAGCAGGAGGCGACAGGGAGAGAGCTCTCGGGCTGTGCGGTGGAGGCCGTGGAGGTGATGGATGGAGATCAGAGTCCCGTGTCACCCATCCACCTCACCATCAACAGACTGCTAGGCTGGGGCGAGCGCATGCTGCTCGGGGTTCTCCTCGGACCGCACATCAAGGTGGGCCACGCCGCGCTGCCCTACAGGTGCTGAGCTCACACTCAGGCCACGGGAGACAACAGACTTCACTGAGCTCTGCTAGCAAAGCGTCTGAGGCTGAAGAGAAGCGTGTGAGTGTGTTTCTGTGAGGGTGTGTGTGAGTGTGTGTGTGTGTGTGTGTGTGTGTGTGTGTGTGTGATTCTGATTCCACCGGACTGCATGTAGGTCTTTTATTTTAATCCACTGCTTTGTCATAAACCCTGAGGTTGTTGTGGATTGTTCCTGCACTGAATGTGTAAATACGAGTGAAGACGCACAGCCTGTCTGTGAATTTATTATTTATTGGATTATTGAATAATGTTATATTTATAAACAGATATTTTGAGGTTCATTTGCTGTGTTCGCGCTGTGGCTTGTACTGAGACACAGTGTTCATTAAAGAAAACATATTTTACATTTCTCTTTCTCACATTGTGTTCTTTTTTAATTTAAATCTGTCATTTACAGAAATAAGACACAGTTATATTTTATAAACTTAACAATCTGCAATATTTCATTATTAAAGCAACATAAACACAGCATTATATCAGCTGATCATGAGTCAGTACAGATACACGTCACTGTTTATCACAGCATCTCGGGGAACACAAAGATTCAGCGTTAAAGACCTGCATTAAATACTGTAACTCCACGGCGCTGCTGAATCCTGCACTCTGATTGGTCAGAAGGTGTTGATTAATTCTCTATAACAGCAGCTCTGACAGTAGCGCAGCTGCAAATCACAGGTTTATTTATAACTAATGTGCTTGTTATAATATGTTATCGTTTCTATGGTAACAGCTCATTCACAGGGACGTGTACAACGGACGCTTCGCTGATAATAATCAGATATAAAAAAAAATTAAAGTAAGGAGACGTTTATGTAACAGTGATGGAAGGAGTCTCCAGTGTCAGCGCTCTGTAACAGTCAGAGGTGAAGCTGTAGCTGTAAGTTTTCCGACGTCTTCAGGACAGAGGAGTTTACGCTTCCTTGGTAACGTGATACAACGAGCTTTTTTAAACTTATTAACTTGACTGAACGACTGTTTATAGCTGCGATAACGTAAACAAGAACAGAAACTAAACTGTTTCGCCGACATTTGCTGCTATGTTCAGGGTGGTAACAGTAACTCCGCTTCATCACCCCGCCCTGCCACTCAGTATTTTACTGTAACACACACACACACACACACACACACACTGTTTAATATTTACTTATATATTCTTTTTTTTTTTTATCACACCAGTGGCATAGTTTATTAAAATTCCTAACAGGGAACATTAAGAGGTCAAACTCACTGAACACAATAAATCTTTATATATTTCTGTGATGTCAGTACTACAAACACCAATACTGTGGTAATAATAATTAACAAACATTCACTCTATTGTGCATTAAAAGTAAATAATTTAACACACAGCTTTTGATATTTTGGAAAATGAGCTGAGTTCTGCCTCATAGCCTGGAATAACAACATGCTCTAATTTAATTTATGCCCATTTTTGCATCTCTACTTTTCCTTCTTTCCCTTATTAGAAGACTGAGAGTGTGTAGGACACTTTTAAAACTTAGTTAGTGTATATAACTGGACACGGAGGGACTTCAGTGTTTGTACCTTTGAGAAGTAAAGTCTTCCTGCACAGCTCTGTTTCTCTGATGAGCAGAAAGTTTACTAAAGTCTGTTAGTCTATAAGCAGAAAGTACAGTCTGTATTTAACAGCGTTATTGTATTTGAACACTCAGCATCTTGTGAAATCCCATACAGGGAAGGAAATATATTGTGCATGATGTATTTGGGTTTGGCTGAGAGCTCTCTGAGAGATCATTCACTACGCCCGAATTAGTCATTTCCGGATGGGAGAGGGAGCCTACAGGAGCAGTTTAAACTTTTAGCCTACCAATCCTCATTATATATATATATATGTTTATATTCATTAAAACTTAAATACATGCATTAGTTACTGTAACAGCAGTAAAAATGTCATCTGGAATTTGGCACAACCTACAAACTGAAGTCCATTATCTATAATTTAAAACACAGTTCCAGAATAAATCTTTCTTTATTTTATTTTTACAAAACTATATTCACACAAATCATGTTATGAAGTATTACTAGGCTAAGGCTAGAGAATTATTTTTTAATACATTTTCAACACTGAATCACAGAAAACATGCAATTAAGCTTTAAAAGCGTGTTAACATCATCTCAGGTAATAACCTCTGTTCATTTTGCTCTTAAATAATTACAGGGTTTAGTTTTTATAGAATTAACAAATGAGGTTAAGTAGCATCCAGTTAAACTTTATATAATTCAGTGTGTAGTGTTATTATTATTATTATTATTATTATTATTATTATTATATTGTTGTTGTGCTGTCTGATTGCAAACAATAAATACAGCATATACTGTGTCTAACTATAAATGTGTCTGTAACTGTAACTGAATCTGTAACTGAATCTAACTGTAACCGTAAC
>CM074957.1:240771-275075 GCA_037577455.1 Pangasius macronema
TGAAGGGTTTTTGTGGAATCCCTCCATCAGAGCAGAGACACGACTCCACCTTCTTCCCTCTGAGAAAGCAGCTCTGTCTCTGAACGGAGCGACTCGACACGTTTACAGCCTCATTTATACACGAGCACCTTTAACTGACCGTTTCATCACAGCGCTTCATTTAAAAACAAACCTTTAATGACCCACTTCAGCTGCAGAACGTACACGAGTTCTCCGTGAGTTTGGAGTTAACTGGTTTTCTGTTCTTTTCTCACTGCAGGGTGTAAGCTTATAACACACACACACACACACACTCAGCGGAGAGAGCTCAGAGTGAAACACGCTGTAGTTTACCTTTAATCAGTTGTAGTTTAAGGGAACGGTGTAAAACTCTCTCTGGTGTGCGGAAGTGAACAGACTTTGTGTTTTTCCTGCTTTTCATACATCGCTAGCTGATCATCAGCCTCACCAGGACGATCAGTGTGTGTCGTGTGTCCTGCGTTCACGCTAGCGAGCGGCAGGCGACCGTTTAATTTTCTACGTATAGACGGTTTCTACGCGGAGCTGCGATTCGAGTGACGTCTGCAGTGAGGTTTTTTGTGAATCAGTTTCACGAAGCGACTAATCGAAACGGTTGTCTCGAGTGATTCCTCGGCTCGGTCCTGTAACGTATCGCGGTCCGACGTCTCTTCAGTTCCCTTTTCAGTACCCGCAGTTACAGGCCACGCCCACGAGCGACACGGCAGGCTCGTCACCTGCGAGTGTAAACGTGAAGTCATGGAGTAAGAAGAAAATTTTACTTTTTAATTATTGTTTAACTGTTTATTATTTTTTTATTTTACACCCATTTTTAACTTGACACATAATAGTATTCGTGTTAATTAGGTGTTTACACCGAGGGAGTGTTTAAACCCAGTATTTACATATAAAACAGCGCCGGTGAGAGAATCCTGCCGAATTACAGCGCGCCTCAGCCACCCTGAAACGTTCTAAACTCCTCACACACCTCCTTGTGTTTTTGTTAATGCTCCTGATGATCATGACGGAAAGGAAAAGAAAGGGATGAGATGAAGTGGTAGTGTTTGAGTTGTATGGTTTTAATATAAACGTTAACCAAAGAGCGCGCAGTTCAACGATTAACCGTTTGCACACCTTTCATTAAGCAACAGTAGTTTAACACTAAACCAGTTTTAATGTATATTTGTACTGTAACGCAGGGGGTGGGGTTTTTTTTGTGTGTGTGTGTGTGTGTGTGTGTGTGTGTAGGTACTCCTTTAATGAATTTGCAGAAGCCTTTGCTGTTTGTTTGATGTGCTTTTAAGAGAAACTGCTGCCTGCTGCTGCACTGCTCTTTCCCCACCAGAGGGCGCTGTACACACACATCCCAGCACAGACACACCTTCACATTCAGATCAGACTCCACGTCTAGCAGCAGATTCGGTCTGAAGCTCAGAGGAGTGTGTGTGTGTGTGTGTGTGTGTGTGTGTGTGTTTAATGGGAAGTGATATTAATGATCCGTACAGCACAGGTCTCATATTTCAATCATTTAAAGTCAAACTCTTCATCAGTGGCTTCTATTAACGGAAACGTTCACATTTTATTTTATACTGAAAAACTCGATTTAAAAAAAACTTCTTTTGTACACAATTAAAGTAGTATTTACGTAAAACGGTGTGATTTCTGTCTTCTTTGTGCCTCGTCTATGAAAAAGCAGCTCACCGTACACACTCCTTATAAATAAAATGATTTAATTCCTTCATGCATGAGGTCCACACGTACGGACAGGCAAATTAAGGCTTTTTTATTGTGGAAAATATGTAAATCACCTCCAAATAACTTTATTTTAATATAAATCATCATTCAGATTTCTGTTGCTCTCGAGACTATTAATGCGAGTCTCCAGTTTATCTTTACTAACAAAAAAACACAACACTTTTATAATTGTTTTATTTATTTATTTTGTCAAAGATAGTTTTTTTAATCTCATTTATATATAAAGTCAGGGATATTGCTATATATATAAATATAAATGGAAAAGGATATTTTATCCCTTTTTTTACTCATTCCTACACATGGACAATCCAATTTACTTTTAAATAATAAGAGATATTTAGTGAAAGTCTACATTTATACTGTACGGAATATCACACAATTATAAAGAATTAAAAAACACTGAAAGAAGCTGGATGAGATTCTGAATAATTTAAGCATGAAAGGGTTAAAATCTGTATCGCAGTTAAAATCACGCCACGCTACCGTCTCTACACACCCCACCTTCAGGAAATATTCATTTTATAGTTCTACCACTTCATGGAAAATTATACAAATTTTTGATGACTCATCCTGTACTAATCTTATTTTCATCCATTTAGAGCGTATAACTCCGCCCCCTGTGGGCGTGGCTTGCTCTACAGTAGCAGCTCGTTAGCATGGTTCGTGTTTTCGGTGTGTTTTTGTCCGAGCTTCTTCACACGCTATTCCCTTTTCCAACTGAGAATAAGTGTTCGGAGTTTATCATGTGGACGTGGGCGGAGTTTGTGTGAGTTGGTGATCATGTGACTTTTTCGGAGGCGGGTCTTCTCCACACACGGTGTCTCGGCGTCTAGGATTAAAGTCGTGCTGGTTAAAGTGGACAGCTGTGGGTGAAGGCGGCGCTGAAACAGCTTTTCACTCACGCTATAAACCCTCACTGTGCTCCATGTTTAGCTAGCGCGCTAACCTGCTGTCAGGTGTGTGTTGATTGGGCGGGGGCGGGGAATGGCGTATCTCAAACCCTATTGGCTGTTGTGTAAATCAGTCGAGCGCTTCAACACGCTGTCACTCTGACTTCCTGTTCCAGAAGGAAATACTTCAACATACAGAATCCAATCACAGCTCTTCAGATGCAGTAGATAATCAGACACCCTTTATCCACATATCCAGTATTAAACATGTGACAGGTACAAAAATACTAAAGCTTCCACTCCAGGTTCCATTGCTGACTATAGATTAGCTGTTGTACTGCACAAAGTATTGGCACCCCATTAATCAATCAGAAACATGGAGCTGATACAATGCTCAGTGATCTGAGGTAGAAGGATATAATTAAAAGGACGAATAGCAAAGCAGAAAATATACATATTTCTGTCAGATGAAAGGATTAAGATGGTATGGTGAATGCCTTTAATAAGCAGTAAATATATTCTCTAAAAATTCAACTCAATTTACCTGTTAATTAAAAAAGAAGAAAAAACATCAGTCCTGTGAAAGGGTGAGACTTGGGTTCTTTCTCTAACTGGCTCCACAGCTGAGTGGCTTTTCACCGCGCTGACCAATAAACCCTGCGCTCCTTCTCTCTCATCCGAGACTAATTTCCTATTGGTCAGCAAACTGTTCCTCTCAACCAATAAGAGCAGAGCAGCATGAGAAGCGACCAATCAGAAACGCAGCACAAAACCGAAGCTGACTTTAGCCTAGTGACAGAGAGAGAGAGAGAGAGAGAGAGANACACACACACACACACACAGAAATGTATTTGGTTTATCAGACACAGAAGCAGCACAGAAATTAAAATTTCTTCATTGGACTTATTTTTAATCCAGAAATTAAAATAAAAGTGCTGTTCGCATGTTAAACTCCTCCTGGATCCTGATTCTGACTCAGATTTGTAGCACCTTTTTTTTTTTTTTGCTAAATTCACATTTTTCTATTTAAAAAAAAAAGTCCTTAATACGTCTCTAAAAAACTGATTTGGGGGCGGGGCTTCGTATAACCTCGGTTTGTGATCCAGACCAATCACGTCTGATATGCAAATGATCAGAGTTAGTGTTAAGTTAGTTAGGAGTCAAACGCTTGGGGAAAATAATCAACAACAGGGCGGTGTGATGAGTTTCTGTTCCCACCCCAGAGTTCATTATTTTCCTGTAACAGCATGTAACAGCATGTCCACAGCAATTTACCAACGATTACAGTTTTTAAAATTAAAGATCGTCAGATTATTTTTTTATCCGCTTATAGTTATGTGACAGTGTGAAACAAGTTGTCACTTACGTTATAGCAGCTATAATCAGTCGTTCCCTCACCAGCCTCTTTCTCTTTATCTCTCTCGTGAAGTTAATAAGACAAAAACTAAACGCAGCTGGTTACATCACGTTACCGAGAAACCGCAGAGAAGCGTAAACTCCTCCGTCCTGAAGACGTCAGAAAACTACAGCTTTACCGCTGACACTGGAGACTCCTTCCATAAAATGTTAAATAATAAGTATAAATCTCCCTACAGAAAACTTCACCATCATTTATTTATCATCAGTGGAGCCTCCGCCGTACGCATCCCTGTGAATGAGCTGTTGCTATAGAAACGATAAGCACATTAATAAAAACCTGCGCTACTGTCAGAGCTGCTGTTATAGAGAACTAATCAACACCTCTCACTAATCACCAGCGCCGTAGTGTCAGAGTTTATAGAGTTTTGGAAACAGGGTCCAAATCGTTCATATCCATAGACGTGCTGTTTTCATGATGGAAAGTGTTGAGATTACTCCAGGCCATTTTTAGTCCTTGGTTTGAACATAAACATATTTAATAATGTAGGCTATTATTCCATACACACACACACACACGCGCACACACACACACACACACACACACACACACACACACACACACACGTATATGTTTTAAATAATAAAGTCCATTCAGAGAGTGATATAGAGAGTGTTTATGACTTTATTACCTGATAAAGCAGAAGCTGAAGCTCAGCAGTGTTCAGTGTTGATTAGTGAGCTGAAGTCCACCTGAGTGTAAACCGCTTTACATAGAACCCTCCAGAGTTCCTCCAGAGGAACAGAAGAACCCTTCAGGTGTGTGTTCATCACTGAGGAGTGTTTAACTCTCTGTAAGGACTTTATTCCCGGGTTTCAGAAACCTGATTGAGGAACACTGTGAGCCTGAGAGTGTTTCCAAAGGTGTGTGTTTACTGAGCAGTGTGTGTTTGTTCAGAGGGAACTTGAGCATTAGGAGAACCTGAGGAACTCCTCTGGGTGCTATGTGGTAGAACAGGTCCTGCTGCTTTTCCTCCACACGGTCCAGCTGAAGTACAGGTGAGCTGCAGGTGAGCTGCAGGTGAGTGTGTGTACAATCAAGAATCAGGAATGTGTCTGACTGATGAGCCAGCTCTCTGAACCTGCTCCTGTTCGGCTTCTGGATCAGAAACAGCAGAGTTTCAGCGGAGACACGGAGCTTCTGCAGCTTCACAACTTCACATACTGCACTTCCGTTTCAGCTCGCAGGTGAGCGCCAGGTACTCCACCTTCCGCCACTAATCCCACTGTTCCCTCCATCCGACTGAACCCCGGGGGGTTCGGTGAGTGTGTGTGTTCGGTGTGTGTGTGTGTGTTCGGTGTGTGTGGGTATGTTCGGTGTGTGTGTTCGGTGTGTATTTGGCTCCATTTTTTCCGTTTCAACTTAGAAAGTGTTTTAGTTTCACGCTCTGTAAGCAGGTGTGGACGAGAGAAGGAGTGATGGCGCTCATTTCCGTGTGTTTTTGTTGTGTGTTTCAGTCTGTGACTCAGTGGCGAGTTTTCCGCGTCATTTTTAAGGTTTTAACAGATTTACACCTGTTTCCGTTCATTTCTAAATGTAGAACTAGAGCCACGCCCCTCTGCTAACAATACAGGAAACTGTTTACCTGTCTGTGTATCTGTTTACCTGCCTGTTTACCTGCCTGTCTGTCTGTCTATCTGTAAACTGTCTATCTGTCTGTTTACATTTGCGTTTCCTGGTAAAATGGAAATGACGTCATCACCTGTCCCACGTTACCTTATGGGTGAATCTGTATATAAACTAATGTTATAAGTAACATTTCCCTTTTTTTAGAGTCTCAGGAAAGTCTCATATAAAAATAAAATAAAATGTCCCACTTTACCTGAATTTCACGCTTTCTGTATTTTCTCTTTATTCTGCAACACGACAACAATTCAGACTAAATTAAATCATTAGGAAAATAATTATTACACACCGGAGGCAGCGACGGAAAGACTCGATCCAAACTCACAAACTGATCATCCCGTCATCTTCAAATACACACACACACACACACTACACACACTACACACACACACACACACTACACAAACACACACACTACACACACACACACACACACACACACTACACAAACACACACACGCACACACACAAAATACACACACTACACACTTTAACTGTTTTTGTCGTGTGATCATGAAGAAACATCTGCAAATCCGGCAGCCTTGTTCCTTTATTTAATAAATAAGTAAAAATAAATAAATAAATAAATGAATGAATAAAACCTACATAAATACCAAAACAGCATCTTCAATTAAACACCAAATCTAAGAGATGTATTGCCAAGACAGGGAATGGGGCGTGTAAACTTTTGAAAGTTCTATCTATCTATCTATCTATCTATCTGTCTATCTGTTTATTTATTTGTGTAGATATGTTTGTTTGTTTGTGTAGATATGTTTGTTTATTTGTTTGTTTGTGTAGATATGTTTGTTTATTTGTTTGTTTGTGTAGATATGTTTGTTTGTTTGTGTAGATATGTTTGTTTGTTTGTTTGTGTAGATATGTTTGTTTGTTTGTGTAGATATGTTTGTTTATTTGTTTGTTTGTGTAGATATGTTTGTTTGTTTGTTTGTTTGTTTGTGTAGATATGTTTGTTTGTTTGTTTGTTTGTGTAGATATGTTTGTTTGTTTGTGTAGATATGTTTGTTTGTTTGTTTGTGTAGATATGTTTGTTTGTTTGTTTGTGTAGATATGTTTGTTTATTTGTTTGTTTGTGTAGATATGTTTGTTTGTTTGTTTGTGTAGATATGTTTGTTTGTTTGTTTGTGTAGATATGTTTGTTTATTTGTTTGTTTGTGTAGATATGTTTGTTTTTCCTGGCTGGAATGTGATTTAAACCTGGTTCACTTATTTTCCTCGCATCTCCTCTGTATCTGCAGGACGTGTGTACAGCGCGGATGCTGTGTGTAACAGATAAAATGGTGGGATTTACAGAACTCTGCTTTGGCCTGATGTCTGTGTTTCACCTGGCGTTAGCAGGACGTGTCAACAACAACAACAACAACTACAACAACAACAACAACAACAACGACAGGAACGGTGAGTGAGCTGTGAGCATCTCCTCTGTGTAATGCTGTACAGAGTGTTCAGGAATCTGCTGCTGTGTGTTGTGTGTTTTCCTGCTCCTGTGTGTGTGTGTGTGTGTGTGTGTGTGTGTGTGTGTGAATCGTATGTCAGCGTCTCTCTCTTTCTGCCCCCAGTGTTTCTCCACGAGACCTCAGCAGACTCGTTCCTGTCGCGGTCGCTGCTCTACAACAGCTGGGACTTTGAGCTGGTCACTCCGGGGGATCTGGAGAGAGAGTGCAAGGAGGAGATCTGCTCTTACGAAGAGGCCAGAGAGGTGTTCGAGGATGACCAAAAGACGGTGAGAGACCAGAAGAGAGACTGTGTGTGTGTGTGTGTGTGTGTGTGTGTGTGTGTGTGTGTGTGAAATATTTCACATAGTTACAAGGATGAATCTCTAATTCTGACATTTAAGGAATATCTGATCATTTCCTCTGTACGGATCTAAAGTTCTCTGATGGAATTCTGTGATTTTTGTTTATAGGAAATTTTTTGGAAATCGTACGTCAACAGTCAGGGTAAGATCCTGCATTTATCTTTCAGACATCTACCTCACGTCAGTGTTTCCCAAATCCGGCTCCTGGAGCATTTTAAAGCCTTTTCTGCTCAAATAACCTGAAACTCAAACTGAGACGGAAATGTTTTATTCAGTACCAAAGGTTCCTGTCGGAATGGTTTTTGGTACCTGCATAAAATGAGTACCAGTAGCTGCTAATGGTACTCAGGGGCGGGGCTAGCAGCACTACTCACCGCTGATTGGTTACACAAACATCCAGCATTATAATATAAGCTCTGAATAAGACGAACAGAATAATCCGCTTTATTTGTTGCTGTTCGAGTCGTCGTGAGCAACGCGGTGCTGGTTTATTTCTCAGAAAAGGAAACAGAAGTGCGTTTTTTCATCTCTACGAATGTTTTTCTTTATTTATATTTAAGTCATTGTAATGTTATTTTCATGTGGCTGTATTTTTGTCAGTAGTTAGTTTACACTCTAATCAGCTTGGTCACAATGCAGATTTTTTTTTACCAGTTTTTTTCCTTGATAATTTCAATATTGAACCTTAGCACCATGTTCTATGTTTTCTTGTCAGACAGGATTCCCTTAAATATACAAAGGAACCTCTGAGGAACGCTTTAGTTGTCAGAACACGAGGGTTAATCAGAGCACGGTTTCTGTGATGGATTGAGAGTAATGATGTGATGATGAAGTGTTGTGTCTCTCGGCCCGCGGCGCTCCGGTCGTCTCGCACATTGGTGCAAAATGAACTAGAACCTGAAGCCGTCCCGGCTCCTGCTCGGTCCGGTTCCTGACTCAAAGCGCTTCATGGGTGTGTTCAGGGAAACGCGTTAAAATGCATGGAGTTGAGGAAGAGGTTCAGGGAAACACTCCAACTCAATGACTCAAAACAGTATGACACATTCCTGTGTTTTGTTTTTTCTTCTGAGAATTCAGTACGTGCAACAATATCGCTGTCGTGGAATTAGACATCGCAGGTGACAGCGTGCAACAAAAAACAAGCCAGTACTTGAATCTTGTTGTGAACTTTCCAGACGTTGAACTATGAAAGCTTAACAAGCTATTGCTTAACAAGGAAATGTATATCTAATGTGAATCACAAATGGATTTCTGCTGAACATGTAGTGCGCTAGGTAAAGACTACAACGGCGTGATACACCCTGTGTAGTGAGCACATGCAGAGAACAGCAAGACATTTGGGATTTAGACTCACTGTGGGATTATGGGAAATTAACGTATGATCTACTGTGTGTGTGTGTGTGTGTGTGTGTGTGTGTGTGTGTGTGAGAGAGAGAGAGAGACAGAGAGAGAGATCTGATTTTGTTGAACTGTTGGTTTGCTCAGTGGCCACTACCCGTGTGGACGTGTCTGGTCTGGTGGCCGGAGTCTTAGCCGTCGTGGTGTTATTCATCATCGTGCTGGTGCTCAGCTGCTACTGCTACAAGAAAGAGAGAAAACCTGTAAGGCGAGGTGGCAGGTGAGTGTGTGTGTGTGTGTGTGTGTGTGTGTGTGTGTGTGTGTGAGAGAGAGAGAGAAGGAGATCATCAGTCATTGTCTTCAGTATGTGTGTCATGGTGTCACCTTGTCCCCTTCCTCCCTCACCAAAGTGTCCCAGTGAGAATGGCAGCAGATGGACGTCCAGCGCCGGAGACGGTTCCTCTGTCTAACATCGCCGCTCCGGGTTTGCCCAGCTACAACGAGGCCTTGACCCGCAGCGGGCAGCACGACGCACCGCCACCACCGTACTCAGGGTAACACTGACACTCTGTGTGTGTGTGTGTGTGTGTGTGTGTGTGTGTGTGTGTAAACCAAAATGAGGTGCTCATAATCAATGATATGATTATCACAATATTTAACATTTTAACTGAAGTGAATTAAAGTATCAGCTGTTTGAGAGGAAAATCTGAAGGAGTGTTTTTGGGCAAATGAGAGACAAAGTCACAGCGAGGGATCAGGACGTGTTCGTCTAGAGCTCCTTAACCACATCGCGTACAACACAAGTGACTAACGAAGAACACGTCCAAAATACACCATTTTACACACAATCCCATGACAATATTGTAAAAATGGTAAGATATTATTGTAATAATAATAATAATAATAATAATAATAATAGATTTAGTATTACAACAGTGACTGAAGACATTGCAGACAATTTTTTTTGTTTCTAAATTGTGAGTAATTTAAATTCAGTCTGTGCTTTTGTCAGTAATTCCACTGCAGCCGGTGCGATCTGCTGAACCAAACAGAAAATGAGACACGATATGAAACAGGTCTGTTTTTGTGTTTTTCCTTCTTGTCGTGTTCTCAGAGTGGATCCCAGCGCGCCTGCAGAACCGCAGCCTGAGGAGTGAGAGGAAGGAACCTGCAGGACGGTTCGGGGTCCAGCGAGCAGCGACGCCGTCACACAAAAGAGTTTTTTAAAAATAAAGATTTTATATTTTACTTTCACTCCAAAGGGGTACAACATGTCTGAGCTGTATGAGATATAGGCGTTCTTCTTTTTAAAAAAAAATAAATCTTTTTTTTTCTTAAAACGTTGTTCTTTTTATTTAATTCTCATGAACTATAAAAATTATAGATGAAATAAATCCTTAATGTCAGGAAGGTTTGGTAATGAAATGAGAGGATGATTGAGGTGTGTTAGAGTAAAGCACACACACACGCACACACACACACACACACACACACACACACACACACACACACACATACCTCTGGGATGTAAAGTGAAGGAAGAGAACTGAACTAAAGGAAGCGGTGAGCTGTGAAGCTGAGTATCATCGCTGGTGCACTGTAGAAGAGTGTGAGCGCTCCAGCGTCTCTGTGTTCTCAGCTTCTACCTCGTAGCACTGACACTGTGTGTGTGTGTGTGTGTGTGTGTGTGTGCGCGCGCATGTTTTTATATCCTTTTTTTATACAAAAAAAAGCCGCAGCTTTTATTTAAACATATTTAATAAAGAAGCTGAAAGGTTTCATTCTGGTTACTGGGGTTAAGGTTAGATTTAGATTTAGGTGTAACACAGTGTTAATTAGCTGCATTAATAATTGTGTCAGTGGGAGGTCCTTACAAGGATAGTAACACAAACGTGTGTGTGTGTGTGTGTGTGTGCGCGCGTAAGAGACAGAGAGTAGGGAGAGGGGGAGCATGTGTGTAAATGAGTGAGTGTGTGAGTGAGTGTGTGTGTGTGTGTGTGTGTGTGTGTGTGTGTGTGTGTGAAGCAGCCAGCTAGTCAGCCAAGCCAGCCAGCACAGTCTGCTCTCAGAAATGGCGTCTCTTGGAGCCAAATCCTTGAAAAAAAAATCTATTTTTAAACCGAACATTGCATTGTTGCGTTTGTTTGAATCCTGATCTGCAGCAGCTCGCTGTGCGCGCGCATCACCTGCCTCCTGCTTTCCGGAGAGATAGATACACACAGATACACGAATACATATAAATAAATAAATAAATAAATAAATAAAAGAAGGAAGGAAGGAAGGTCGGGTTTTGGGTGCTTGGAGAACGCGCTTATGGAAGCAGGGTGCTCTGGGTTCTGCGAGTGTGCAGTGTGCACTGGAGTGCGCGTGCACGTGCCCGGTTTACAGGCTTCTATTGTTGTCTGGTCTCCGGATGATGAGCGGCTGCAGTAAATCAGCCACGGGGCTGGAGACGGAAAGAGCTCTGAATTGCAGAACATAGTAATGCATAATGAGCATGGTGATCAGAAACAGGCTGCCGGGGCTTTCTGCTCTCTCTCTCTCTCTCTCTCTCTCTCTCTCTCTCTCTCTCTGGTTGTTCTGTCTCTCTTTCTGTCCAGAAGGACAATAGGAGCTGAAATATATAGAGGCGAAAGAGGGAAGGGGAGGAAGAAACCGGATTTTTGTGGTGGTGCTGGTTGGTGTGACCCCCTCCTCCTCCTCCTCCTCCTCCTCCACCTCCATCTCCTCCTCCTCCGTATCCTCCATCTACCCCTCCTCTTCATCCCTCCTCCCTCCCTCCCTCGCTCTTACCCCCCCTCCCCATTCTTGAGGACTTGCATGCATGTGAAACGGGAGAGATAAACAGAGCCGTGCAGCAGGAGCGCGCGCAGGAGGCAAAAAAGAGAGAGGGACACGGGGGAGAGGAGAGAGAGAGAGAGAGAGAGAGAGAGAGAGAGAGAGAGAGATAGTGCATTAGAATTTAGGAAATAACCTCCCTCCCCTCTACCTTTCCCCTCCTCTCCCACCACCTCTTGTCTATCTCTCCATCTTCATCCCTCGCTTTTTTCTGTTTTTCCCTTCCTTCCTTCCTTCTTTCCTTCCTTCTTTCCTTCCTTGCTGTCTTTTCTTTTCTGTTCTTTTTTTTTAATGGACAGAAATTATCCTGGTGCAGGATTCGGTGAGCTGGGCGCCGGGACGGGATGGAGTTACGAGAGGTCGGCCAAGGCGAGGTAAGACCACCACACACACACACACACGCACACACGCACGCACGCGCGCACACACACACACACACACACACACACACACGCAAGAGAAATCAGGCTGTTCTGTCTGTGCAATGCGTGATTTGAGTTAGCACTGGTTACTGGTTTCTGGTTAGAGCTCCAGGTATTGTCATGTAGTGAAGAAGGAGGAGGAAGAGGAGGAGGAAGAGGAGGAGGAGGGAGCCTCTGAAAAATGCCAGGAATGCGCTTAAGAGAGAGTGAATGCGCGATACGGAAGATAGACCGAGACTGAGACAGACAGAGAGAGAGAGATAGAGAGAGAGAGGGAAAAGAGGGGGCACGAGAAAGAAAGAAAGCGAAGAGGGGGATGGGGACCTTCAGGGATGTTGCTTAAGCTACTGTGTTGTCAAAAAATTCCCCCCAAAAAATCTGCGCTTTCAGTTGTGGAGGAGATTGCAGGGCCTGTGTGTAACCTCTCTGTTCAGTGTGTGTGTGTGTGTGTGTGTGTGTGTGTGTGTGTTTGGGGGGGGGGGCTAATTGATGGTGTGTGTTGACAAAGCACCCGTGTTACACAAGGTTACATTGTCCAGGGATCAAATAACATTTTTTTGGGCGATGCAGTGCTTGCTGGGTTCTGTGTAGCTCTCTCTGAACTCCACGGTGTGTACAGTGTGTGTGCGGTGTATATGGTGTGTGGTGTATGTGGTGTGTGAGGTGTGCATGGTGTATATGGTGTGTATGATTTATATGGTGTGTGTGGTGTGTAAGATTTAAATGGTGTGTATGTGGTGTGTGTGGTATATATTCAATTCAATTCAATTCAATTTTATTTGTATAATTCAATTCAATTTTATTTATTTGTGGTGTGTATGATTTATATGATGAGTGTGTATGGTGTGTGTGTGTGGTGTATGTGGTGTGGGTGGTGTTTGTGGTGTGGGTGGTGTATATGGTGTGTGTGTGTGGTGTGGTGTATATGGTGTATATGGTGTGTGTGGTGTATATGGTGTGTGTGGTGTGAGTGGTGTGGGTGGTGTGGGTGGTGTGTGTGGTGTGAGTGGTGTAAATGGTGTGTGTGGTGTATATGGTGTGTGTGGTGTGTGTGGTGTATATGGTGTGTGTTGTGTGGTGTAAATGGTGTGGGTGGTGTATATGGTGTGTGTGGTGTGGGTGGTGTATTCACCAATCAGCCATAACATTAAAACCACCTGCCTAATATTGTGCTGGTGTAGGCTTCACAGTACCTCTGAAGGTGTGCTGCAGTATCTGGCTCCCACTGATGTTCGATCAGATTGAGATCTGGTGAATTCCTGAACAGTTTCTGCAGTGAGGCAGGACGCATCATCCTGCCAAAAGAGGTCACTGCCATTAGGGAAAGTTAAAGGGGTGTACCTGGTCTGCAGCAGTGTTTAGGTAGGTGGTACGTGTCACAGTAACATCCACATGAAGGCCAGGACCCGAGATTTCCCAGCAGAACATTGCCCAGACCATCACACTGCCTCCACCAGCTCGCCTTCTTCCCATAGTGCACATAGTCCCATAGTACCTCTTCTCCAGGTAAGCGATGCTCACGCACCCGGCCGTCCACATCATGTAAAAGAAAACGTGATTCATCAGACCAGGCCACCTTCTTCCACTGCTCCATGGTCCAGTTCTGATGCTCATGTGTCCATTGTAGGAGCTTTCGGTGGAGGTCAGGGGTCAGCATGGACACTCTGACCGTCTGCAGCTACGCAGCTCCACACGCAGCAAACTGCGCTACACTGTGTGTTCTGACTCCTTTCTCTCAGAACCAGTGTTCACTTTTTCAGCAGTTTGTGCTACAGCAGCTCTTCTGTGGGATCAGACCAGATGGGCCTTCACTCCCCACATGCAGCAGTGAGCCTTGGGAGCCCATGACCCTGTCGCTGGTTCACCGCTTGTCCTTCCTTGGACCAGTTTTGGTAGGTACTAACCACTGCACACCGGGAACACCCCACAACACCTGGCACTTTGGAGATACTCTGACCCAGTCGTCTAGCCAGGACAATTTGGGCATTGTTAAAGTCTCTCAGATCCTTACACTTGCCCATTTTTCCTGCTTTCAACACATCAACTTCGAGAACTGACAGTTAACTTGCTGCCTAATAATCCCTCACCTTTACAGGTGCTACTGTAACGAGATAATCAGCGTTATTCACTTCACCTGTCAGTGGCTGGTGTGTGTGGTGTGTGTGGTGTATACGATGTATCTGGTGTGTGTGGTGTATTAGATATATATGGTATATGTGGTATATATGGTGTGTATATGATGTATATGGTGTGTGTGTGTGTGTGTGTTTGTGTGTGTGTTTGTGTGTGTGTGTGTGTGTGTGTGTGTGTCTGTGTGGAGGGGTTTATGGTGGCTTAGTGGTCAGCACTGTCCTCGAGTTCTCCCTGTGCCTCGGGGGTTTCCTCCAGGGACTCCGGTTTCCTCCCCAGTCCAAAGACATGTGTTGTAGGCTGATTGGCATTTCCAAATTGTCAGCAGTGAGTGAATGTGTGTGTGTGTGTGTGTGTGTGTGTGTGTGATTGTACCCTGTGATGGATTGGCACCTGGTCCAGTGTGTCCCCCGCCTCGTGCCCTGACTCCAGGTGTAGGATAAGCGGTACAGAGGATGGATGGATGTGGTGTAGACGCTGTATGTAGTGTGTGTTATATGTAATGTAGACATGTGTTATAATGTGTGTTACACATTTAATATTTAATATCTACAAGTATGGTGACTGCACTGCAACATCCAGTCAGAAAGAACAGAAAAATAAAGTTAACAGGTTAGTTATATATCAGACATGTCACCTGGACAGGTGCTGAGGATCCAGTGCAGCATACTGTACATTCGAAACCTACAGTACATAAGCTCCAGTGTGTGTTTATTTCCATAACTGTAATAACACAGTCGGACCGGATATCCGGTTACAATTTAATATCTGGTGTGCTTTAGTTTCAGCCATCATGTCATGTTGTAACTAGGTAACTTAGCATCCCGCAGCTTCTTTCTTTCTTTCTTTCTTTCTTTCTTTCTTTCTTTCTTTCTTTTATTTCTTCAGGTTTTCAATAAAACTGTCTTGAGCCGCAGAATTGTTCTTTCATGTCCATGTTCACTTCCGTCACGCACATCTCTACACACTGTGCAGCTTTTCGGTAACGCAACGCGGCCTGCTTTTAGAGTTCAAAAGCGACGGGGCGACGTATGTTCACCGTCTCCGTGACAACCGAATCAATCACGGGAGCTTACGGTGCCCGCGTGCTTTCATTTGCAGCGGCAGATTGGCTCGCACTGCAGTGTGAATGAAAATAAAGCAGGGTCCCTTTAGCAAAAAAAAAAATCTCCATATACTGTATAGTCAGATTCTCTTCTTCTTCTTCTTCTTCTTCTTCTTCTTCTTATTATTATTATTATCATTATTGTTGTTTTGTTGTTTTTTCCCATGTACATGGGTGACCATAATAACAAAAGATCTCCAGATTTTTATCTGGATTTTTTTTATAGCTTACATTCACCACAAAATAAATAAATGACCTTAAGTAACCAGTCGAGTATATCCAATGGGTTTATGTTTTATAACTAATATATAAATATATGCATCATCTTTTAATCATTTGTATCTTATAATGTTACTTGTTCTGTAGACAACATGTATGGTGCATGTGGTGTGTTTTGTGTTGTGTGTGTGTGTGTGTGTGTGTGTGTGTGTGTGTGTGTGTGTGTGTTTTAGGTCACCATTCTAGTAGTTTTATTATTGTTATTGTCTCAGTTGACCTACACACTGACTGAAGATGGAAATAAGCTAATAGCTAAGTCTGGTGCAAAGCATCGTTTCTTATTTAAGATTTTTTTTGGGGGTTTTTTGGACATGCTCTCTGACAATTTAAACAGCTAAAAAAAGTTATGTTTGAATAATCTCTGCAGTGGATAGTTAATGCATGTTTGAAGCCTACACCTGTGTAGCTCCCCTTTAAGCATTAATTCATACCAAACCCCATCTACTGTAGGTATAGCAGGTGTTGTAGGTGTGGTAGGTGTTGTAGGTGTGGCAGATGTTGTAGGTGTGGCAGGTGTGGTAGGTGTTGTAGGTGTGGTAGGTGTGGCAGGTGTGGTAGGTGTTGTAGGTGTGGTAGGTGTTGTAGGTGTGGCAGGTGTGGTAGGTATGGTAGGTGTGGTAGGTGTTGTAGGTGTGGTAGGTGTGGTAGGTCTGGTAGGTGTTGTAGGTGTGGCAGGTGTGGTAGGTGTGGTAGGTGTTGTAGGTGTGGCAGGTGTGGTAGGTATGGTAGGTGTGGTAGGTGTTGTAGGTGTGGTAGGTGTGGCAGGTGTGGTAAGTGTTGTAGGTGTTGTAGATGTGGTAGGTGTTGTAGGTGTGGTAGGTGTTGTAGTTATGGTAGGTGTTGTAGTTATGGTAGGTGTGGTAGGTGTGGTAGGTGTGGCAGGTGTTGTAGGTGTGGTAGGTGTGGTAGGTGTGGTAGGTATGTTAGGTGTGGTAGGTGTGGCAGGTGTTGCAGGTGTTGTAGGTGTTGTAGGTGTGGTAGGTCTTGTAGGTGTGGTAGGTGTTGTAGGTGTGGTAGGTGTGGTAGGTGTTGTAGGTGTTGTAGGTGTGGTAGGTGTGGTAGGTGTTGTAGGTGTTGTAGGTATGGTAGGTGTGGTAGGTGTTGTAGGTGTTGTAGGTGTGGTAGGTGTTGTAGGTATGGTAGGTGTGGTAGGTATTGTAGGTGTGGTAGGTGTTGTAGGTGTGGCAGGTGTGGTAGGTGTTGTAGGTGTGGTAGGTGTTGTAGGTATGGTAGGTATGGTAGGTGTGGTAGGTGTGGCAGGTGTTCTAGGTGTTGTAGGTGTGGTAGGTGTTGTAGGTATGGTAGGTGTGGTAGGTGTTGTAGGTGTGGTAGGTGTTGTAGGTATGGTAGGTGTGGCAGGTGTGGCAGGTGTTCTAGGTGTTGTAGGTGTGGTAGGTGTTGTAGGTGTTGTAGGTGTGGTAGGTGTGGTAGGTGTTGTAGGTATGGTAGGTGTGGTAGGTGTTGTAGGTGTGGTAGGTGTGGTAGGTGTTGTAGGTATGGTAGGTGTTGTAGGTGTGGTAGGTGTGGCAGGAGTTCTAGGTGTTGTAGGTGTGGTAGGTGTTGTAGGTGTGGTAGGTGTGGTAGGTGTTGTAGGTGTGGTAGGTGTTGTAGGTGTGGTAGGTGTTGTAGGTGTTGTAGGTGTGGTTTTAGATGCAGCAACTGTGAGAACTGCAAATTTCCCTGTTTTATGACAAATGCATTTTGCCACTGAGGCTACAGTGAAGCATGCTGGTTCAGAGTAAATTCATTCCCCTATTATCCCAGTCGTTGTTCTAATTTAAACCTCAGGAGTAATGAAGGTTCTATCCCAGGCTCAGTTTCTAGAAACGTTTATTTTTCTGCAGTATTCAGAAAGTCACTCCTGCCCTCTAAAATCTAGAAATTGTTAAAGCAGAAAGTGTGTAACTCCTTAAGCCCTGTTCACACTGGATTAGTTTTCCATGTGGAGGTGTGTAATGATATTAATCCCAGAGTATCTCTGGGATTTTAATCAGAATCCGTCAGGTCAGTAATTTTTTACAGTCTGGAAATATTACTCCATATTTTACTTTATATATAAACTGAGCAGCAGGAATAACTCCAGGTACTGTAAATCCCGTCTGAACTGACATGCTGGTAAAGATTGTGTTTTATCCTGTGGGAAAAGTGGTTTAGCGCTTATTCTTCAGTATAAAGACGCTTCAGGAAGCGCTCGCTCTTTTCTCTTTTCTGTCGTCTCCTGCTGAAACCGAAGGTTTAAAACGCAGAACAATAAAATAGAGACGAGTTTAAAAGGGCGTGACAGAAAAGTGATGCTTCAGGGGGTTTTTAGGGAAGTTACTGAGTTTCTAGCACAGGTACACACTACAGACGTGTTAGCATGGTCATGTGACCTGCCAATGATTAAGCCACGCCCCCTGGAACAAGTGTAAAACAATCAGTGTGTATTAAAATGCGGTGTGTGTAGTATTAGTTTGAATTATTAGTTTGACCAGCATGTGATTTTTACAGAGATCATTTACACCGAAAACTCCAGTAAACTAATCCCAATCCGAACAGTTCTTTATTTCAGTGTAGTAGGTCGATGTATTGTATGTGATATCGTGGTGGTGGGCCAGGTGAGACTCCACACACACACACACACACACACACACACACACACACACACACACACACACGTTACTCTCTCCTGTGGACTCTGCCTGGTGCGAGTGATTGCTCCTGGGCCGGTGGATAGTTTATGATTGCCTTTCTGAGTCAAGGGCATCTCTGCGCACTATAGACGGGATTGATGGCACCCGGGATCCTTAATGAGCAATCCTGACTCATAAGACGCCGGACAAACCTCAGCACTGCAGCCTCAGCGCCGCCGGAGAGCATCATCCGAGCAAAATGAAATGAAGTGAAATTGAATCGCTCCTCTTTTAGTTTTGGGGGAGAAATTGTAATTGCTTTTGTTTTGAATTAATATTAGTTCAGAGCGAGAGTGCTGGTGTGGGACTATGCGTGTCCCTCCATTAGGCCGTGATGAAACATGCTGATGTATTAAATGAATATGAAATGAAGTGAAATAATTTTCAGGCTGCAGGTCTGTGACAGTGGATTTTTCCAGCACTTATTCAAATATGACAGCGATGCTTGTGAGTTAACCTCCTGCAGAGTTACAACTTTAACCTGATAATTCCACAACACATGGTGTATCCATGCAGGAATATTCCACAGCGATGCAGAAATCAGGTTTCTGGATTGTAAAATTGTGTTTCACATCTGATTCCCTTTCTGTTCACTTTGTGATATAAAGATCACCTGGCAGTACTGCTTGATGGGGCATCCAGGCATGTTTAGATATCATGCTTGACCATAGAGAGCTGTACAGGGTTCCACGGACCCACCACACACACTGAATGTTTCTAATGGAGATTAATGGGTTTGGTTGAGTTCCCCATCAGCCCGTAAACATGTTGCACCTGTGAGGAGGGATTGCAATCCATTAAATTAGGAGCATGTCTTTACAGTGGATTTAATAGAGCTTTCTAATTCAGCCTATAATTTATTTCCCCTTGCTGTCATGCATGTCTCATACTCATACTTTCTCTCTCTTCCTCTCCTTTTCTGTTCATCATTTTTCCACTGGTTCATTTGAAGCTGGAGGAGACATGGAGGAAATGATTGGCTAAAGGTGTGGAGCCAAAGGTGCTGAAGCTTAGAAATAAGTGGAGTTGGAGACGGAAAAAGAAAGGTGTAATGCAGAGAATACAGTAGAACAGCGCATACTTGAACAAGGGCTGACTTGGGTGATGATTACCCACTGGAGAAGTGTGTGTGTGTGTGTGTGTGAGTGAGAGAGAGAAAGAGAGAGAGAGAGAGAGAGAGAGAGAGAGAGAGAGAGAGAGAGAGTGAATTGAAGAAGAGCAAACGTGCATGGAATCACCTGAAGAACAAGTGAACCATGTTAGTGGAATACCACGAAAGGGAAATGGTTTGAAAAGGAGCAAAAAGACATGAAAAGAAAGAAAGGATAGCTGGAGTGTGTGTATAGAGAGAAATCCATCAATTTCTCTTTTTCCTCCAGGGATCCATCTCTTACTCCTTCTGGGCCTGTGGTTCATCTCTTTGGAATTAACACCTAATTAAGTGCTGATTTCTATCAAACCTCATGTCAGTCTTAAGGACTGTGATACCATGACGGTCTCTTTGATCTTGTGAGAGATCTCACAGGCTTTGGAGAAGAATTATTTTAATGTATATGAATGCTGATGAATGCATGCTGTGAAATTTGTTATCAAGGAGACAGTGTTCTGTTGCTGGAGAAGCATCTGACTGGTAGTCTTATTAAATTTTGGCGTGTCCTTTGAAAATTCTGATTTGTTCTTCCTTTCACAAAAACTAACATCAAGGTCTTTTGCTTTTGCTGACAAAATTAAGAACTCATCATCCCTTCCTTGCCTGGTTATCTTAAATATCAGAGATATTTAAATGTTTTAAGCAAGGATTTTGTATTATTGATCAAAAACAACACACAGAATTCTGCACAGCCACAACGTTTTATGTGGTTATTGGATAAACCAGAGATGCTGTGCATGAGTGAGACGTGTGCTCTTTTGCTTGTGCGTTTAACCATTTAAGTCAGTTCATTAGAGCTTTTTTCCAGCTAATTACACAAGAACCCTGCCCCTGAGACAAGGGTGCGTTTAAACGACACGGACAAGCTCTCAGATCCTCTCCCCTGAGTGTGAGCCTTGGTCATTCCTACCTTTTGCATAGAAGCCAAGTGGATAATAATTGAAATTTGTTTTTTGTTTTGCAGGAAATGGTTTTCTATTCACAGAATGTTGAATGGCAGGATAATACCATATGTATGCATCTTTGGCGATAAGTTTTTTTTTTTGGCTTATTTTCAGGAAATATAGAATGAAACAATGTGAGTGAAAACTCACTTATTTTTCTCTGTTGGTTTAAAGATAGCCTGTCTGGTTCTGCGTTCTGCTGCTCATATTGAATGACACCCACCCCCTCACCACGTGCTCGCTCGGTGTGTGGCGTCTGCGGCTTCCCACACTGGCCTCCAAGTGGAGTGATCCACGCTAACAGATCTGTACTCCCATTAAGAGCCTGTTGAGGAAGGGGGTTACCAAGGCAATTCAGTCACAAGAGAGCTTTTATCAATGAGAGCTCTGTCTCACCTCAGCAACATCCTAACCGCTATTGTCAGCTCAACTGCCCACTCTTACGAAAGGGAACAACGGTCTGTAGAGATATCAGAAGACAGCTGATTGGCTGAGCCATGTCCAATCAGGGTGAATAGCTGGGTTTACGTTTACAGCAGAGGAAGAAGTACAGAGAACGTGGACGACTGATAAAAATGCACAATCATTGCATGGCTTTGGTCTTGTGTTAGAGGTAGGCTTGCAAGGTTTGACCAGTTCTTTTTGTTATCCCTCCCCAAATCTGCATAAAAATCTAAAAATATAATTTAATACAGTATGGCATTGCAATAAATGTTCTGGAATTATATGGAACACTTGATTATTGATACTTTGGTGAACACAATCCAGGGGAAAGTATTTAATGGTGTTGTGGAGATGTTAAAAACAGATTTTGAGGTTTTGACATTCTTAGACTGAAGGATTGAGTGTGTACAAGGATAATGAGCATGTGCATTGTTGTAGTGGAGACTGGATAGAGTCAGATCCTGAGGCTGTTTGGGAGAGGGAGGATATGGAAGTGAATAGGCTGATTAAACAGCTAATCTGCGTGTGTGGCTCTACTGAGTAGAGTATAATGTACAGCAAGACCAGCTGATATTCTATACCAGGATTTATGAAGAGTACAGTGCAACAGACCTGTAATCTGTATCATGTTAAAAGACTGGTTTGTGTATTAACACCTAACCATATTCAAAGCCACATGGGCTGTATCTTAAGGACTAATTATATGCAAACAGCTGGAACCTCTTTTGTTTGCAAAGTAATTCTCTGCTCTCCTAATCTCACTCTGTTTTTGTTCTATTTCCTCTTTCACCTGTGTTGTCAGTCTGATGTATGGGAGCTCCAGATCCTCCCATCCGGACTCCGAATTACTCCATCGTCAAGCTTATGCCACACCACACCCCCTGCAGGGCTATGCTACTAATCACCACCCAGGCAGCTCTGGACAGGCCGGGGCATGGGGAGCTGCAGGCCGGAGCTTAGGTGAGGGAAATGGAACTTTTGTTATATATCTTTTATATATTTTTAAAATCCATTTTAAATATATTTTCATCTATTTAAAAATGTGTCCATATGTCCATATTGTATCAAGCTGTTTGCTGATTTGTTCCTCTGATGACATATTTCTAAAATTATTTTTAATTTTAGCTCATTTTAACTAAAATTAATGTTAGTTAATTTTAGCTGCTGTTGACATTTCACATTGAATTACAGGGTTTGATAGTTTTAGCGGGTCGGTATATAGGCATTATATGGTATATACAATATGACTTATTTTATAGGGCTTTCGGGTTTGTTTGATACTGGGTTACACCATGCTAGCCCCTCAGGGCCTGATGCTTCAGTCATGAACTTGATCTCTGCTTTGGAATCCCGAGGTCCACAGCCTCCCCCATCTGCCTCCTCCCTCCTTTCTCAGTTCCGTACCCCTTCATGGCAAACTGGTAAGCATCCAACAATGCTTAATTTTTCTGTCTATACAGGGTGGTATGCAAATATTAGAAATAATATGATATTTCTACAGATGTAGTTGTAACCTGGTTGATTTGATTTTATCTGTCTCCCTCTTTGTAGCAATGCATACCCCAGCCCCTGCTGAGATCTTCATCTCCAGTGCTTTGCCTGGATCTAGTTCATTCCCTTCTTCCTCTGCCCTGTCAGCATACCAGCACCCTGCCTCATTCTCTGGGCGTTCATTCTCTGGAATGACACCATCGCTGTCCCTTCAGGACACACCTACATTCAGCCCTACCTCCAATGGCCTCCTATCACCCCATGATCCTTTACTGCACATAAAAACACCATCCCAATCTAGCCTGGGCTTTGACCGTCTTCTCTCATCACAGAGTGCAGCAGCATACAGAGGAGCACAGGAACCCTCAAGTGGTCCTCAGCCTCAAGCACCTACATCATCCTCTGCCCGCCATTTACCTCCCCCTCAATTTAACCTGCTCACCTCCCAGCTTCAAGAGCAGTCCTCCCATCTGTACAATGCTTCTGTATTCTCTTCAGCACCTGCACCCTCACAACCACCTACCCCACAGGAAAGAGCAATTCCAAGGCAAGACAGTGTGATTAAGCACTACCAGAGACCTTCCCCTGCACAATCCCAGTTGCCCTCCTCCACGTCACATCCCCTGCAACATTATCTTAGCTGTGGAGCATCAGGCTACCAGCAAATCTCACACCATCGGCATGGTGGAATGAACTGTAGCCCCCTTGGTGACCAGAGCCCATCATCTGACCCGAAGCCCTCACCTCGATCAGACCAAGTGTACCGCCCCATAGTACAGCCCCCATATAGCTCTTCCTCGACATCCTCATCAGCTGCCTCTGGTGGTGGTATTGGGAAATCAGGAAAGAGTTCAAGTTCAAGCAGTGGCTACTCATCCTCTAGCTCTTCTTCATCCAGAACTCCTCACACACCTCCCTCAGCTTCCTCTACAACTTCATCCTCCTCCACTTCCTCTAACCCGAGTGCTTCATCTAGCGCCTCCTCTGCTCCTTCAAGGCAGCAACCACCTCCCCAATCTGCACCACAACCCCCTCCGCCACCTCCTCCACCACTCCCTGTTTCCTCCACTGCAACGCAACAGCCTCCTCCTAAACCCTGCCTTTCCACATATGGCTCCCCTGTGGCTCCTGTTAAACCCACCTCTGGCCTCCCTGGCCAAACCCCACCACAAAAACACTCACAATCATATTCACCAAGTCAACCTCCACCATCCCATCTCTCCCAGCCTTATGGGGGGTTCAGTTCCCCCCAGGCCCAGGAACTTAGCTCTGGTCCTGGGGGATCAGGAAAAGGGTTTGGGGGTCTTGGAGCGACAGGGCGTTCATTTTCAGGGGAGGGGGTATATGGTTCTGAATCAGGATATGGTTCTTTACCACCCTCACTTGGAGGAGCAGGAAGTCCTTCAATGGGCTATGATGGTACGGGACATTCACCTGCCCTAATTGGATCTGGAGGTGGTACTGGTTCAACAAATAGTGGTACTGGCTCAACAGGTGGCAGTTCAGCAGCTAATAGCAGTGTTGCAAGTGGTGGGGCTGGAGGATCATACCACCTTCCTGATTCCAGTCCTTCACCTTCAATTAACTCTGCAATCATTAGACCTGGACTGCACTCCCCTGCACCCACTCACCCTGCACCATCTCCAGGAGGATCTGGGGGTAATAAGTACCTATCCTCAGTTCTCTCTCCTAATTTTTTAGCTTCTCCACAGGGTTACTCAGACACACGGGCACCACCACAACAGGCACAGCCTTATCATTCTGCACCACCCAAGAGCAAGTCAGAGTCTGATATGCTTGGTATTGAACGATCTCAAGAGGAGGATGAAGATGATGATGATTTTCTAATACAGCACCTTTTGCACTCCCAAAGCCCAGCACCCCATCCATCTCAGCACCACACTCAGCAACAGCCACCACAGGTGACTTCTCAGCAGCAGTCAGCGCAGCCTCAATCTATGCCGCAAAGTAGGGAAGAAGCAAAGGGAATGTCTGCCTATGAACTGAATAAGGCATCTGAGGAACGCTACCAATTACAGAGTGTCATTCGCGCCAATAATGTCACTAATAATGTAGGACCAGGAACAGTAAACACTCCTGAACAAGGAACTGGTCCAGGAACTGGCCAAGAGAGTCAGCTGGAAATATCTCTAAAGAAGCAGCAAACAAAAATAGACAGGACAGTATCAGGAGCTGGGGCAAATGGAGGACAAGGGGGTATTGATTCCCTCCCTCACTCCCACCAACATGCTCCGCACACTCACCAACATGACTCCCTTGGCTCAGTGGTCCATTATGGGAGAGGGGACTCCTATGCCCACCAGACACACCAACATCACTCTTCGCACTCTTCACACCCACAGCACTCCCAACATTCACAGCACTCTCACCCCCATTCCCTGTCTCATGCCCATGTGGAGGTCAAAAAAGCTACAGATACATCAGATCTACCTTATATACGAAAACCTCCAGACTTGCAGCAGCAAAGATCCCAAACTTCCCTTTCCCACATGGATTCACCACCTGACCAGACTCAGCAATCTCAGCAAACTCATCTTCTACAGTCTGTCCTTTCTCACTCTACACGTAACAAGATGGACACTCAACAGGTCCCCCAACCAACACCGCATCCTATGAATCAGCAGGCTTTAATGGGACCAAGTGGAGGCCTTGGAACTGGAAGTGGTGGGAGTGTGGAAACCCAGTCTCAGCCTTCTCAGCTTCAACTCCAACTCCAATCCCAGTCTATGGAGGCCCACTATGGATGTGAGGCACAGCGAAACCAAAGCCAATCAAGTCAGAATTCAGTCTCACAACTTGAAATGCTTGAACGATCACTCTCTAGAACAAACAGTCGTGAAGGTGCAGGGCCCACTGAGAGAATTGTTGGTGGAGATGGAAGTGCTAATGATCATCAAAGACCACAGCAACAGCTGCAGCAGCAGCATAGGATGCCTTCACATCACCAAACCCACCATCCTCAACAAACACCTTCAGAGCTCCATGATTTCCTGAATGAGTCAAATTTGAGCATGTCAGCACCATCTCATCTGCATCACATGGCTTCTCACCATGGACACCCTCATTCCCACCACCAATCACAGCCCCACCCACATCACCAACACTCCCACCAGCACTCTCGCCACATGCCAACCAACACAGGACCAATGCAACCCCAGGCCCAGCCCAGGGAACCAGAGCCCCAGCTTCCCCAGTCACAGCTAGATCAACTTAAAGAGCACCAGTTTGACACTGAAAATTCTGTAGTGAAAACTACACAGAATCAGGGACAGAGCCAACAGCAACAGCAGAGGTTTGTGCCTTTGACCTCCATCTGTTTCCCTGACTCACTTCTCCAAGATGAGGATCGATCATTTTTTCCAGCAATGGAGGATATGTTTTGTTCTGAGGACTACAAACCAAGCTGTGCAGGTGGAGCAGGTGCAGGACAAGGAGAGCAGGATATTGTGTCTGAAGCACGTGTAAATGTTCAAGATGGAATAGAGTCAGTTAAGGCAGGTGGAGGGGCAGGTGGATATGATATGATGGGCCACCATGGTGACCAGGGTTATGGGCAGTACTGTCACAGTCTTTCTGAATCTGGCAATGGGACCATGCATCTAGATTTGGACTCACTGAAAACTCATGAACTCCCGTCTACTGTGAATACAGAGCAACTGGGCCTGATTCAATCTCAGGCACCAGGCATGGGAATGGGTGGAACAGGGTCTAGTGTAGACGGAACAGGAAACAAAATTATGGGAAATTCTGGCGTAGGAAGTGGTTCTGGAACAGGTGGGCTGACCTCACCCATCTTCTGTTCTTCTAGACCCAAAAAACTGCTGAAGACCAGCTCCTTCCACCTTCTAAAACAGCGGAGGGACCCCAATTCCCAGCCACAGACAAAGAAAACTTATGCTCAAGAATATGAATTTGAAGATGATGAAGACAAAGCAGATGCTCCTGCTGACATCCGACTGAACAGCAGGCGACTCCCGGATTTGCTTCCTGATCTGGTGTCTAGCTGCAGAAAGTCCAGTGGTGGTTCAGGGGTTGGTGGTTTGAGTCCTCTAATGGGTGACTTGGATTTCTGCAACCCCTCAGGGTACTCATCACTTGGACCTCCTCCACAGCTCCTTCCCCATGATGGACCAAAGAAAAGAGGTAGAAAGCCCACCAAACCCAAACGAGAAGGCCCTCCTAGGCCTAGGGGAAGACCCCGTATTCGTCCACTTCCAGAACCTCCTTATTGCAGGGGGCTGATGGGACCTGGTGCTGGGGAGAGCCGAAGGGGTCGTGGTCGAGGAAGGGGTCGTGGCAAGAAAGATGATCTCATGTTGGAGATGCATAGAGACATTAACAAAGGACAGAATTACCATCAACAATCTCACCAACAAGCACCTCATCTCCTTCACCAGCAACAGCTTCAACAGCAACATCCACAACAGCAGCACTTACCGCCACATCAACATCTGCACCACCATTCACAGCCACAGCAGCACCTCCACCCACAGCAGCAACATATGCACCAACAGCAGCACCTACATACACAACACCATCAACACTTACATCAACAGCAAACACAACACCAACAACAACAACATCAGCCTCAACAGCAGTATCAGGAACCTGTCAAACCAATTAAAGTGAGTGAAACAAAATCCTTTATATTTTAAAACTTAACATATTAGATTGTTTCGTAGCAATATACAATCAATCTGTTTCCCTACTTCTAGATAAAGCTTCCTCTTCCCCCCATGCCTTCATCTGAATCCCTCCTGAGGACAGACTCCTTGTCGAGCACAGACCCAGTTCTGTCTGATGGCTCAGTGGGATCTGCACCATCTCTTGGTCTGAGCCCTGGACCCACGTCTACACTGGATATGAACAGAACCGATATGAACTGTGGTCAGGATAAGATGAAACAGAAGGACCATGAGGTAAAAAAAAAAAGAATCGGAAGAAAATACAGTAACTCTTTATAGAGACTACTTGAAATATCAAAGGAAAATATGCACACAGTTATTAATATTTTTTATTGAGAAAAAATATCTTTTTTTTTTTTTTTTTAAATCTAGACTTCTCAGAGTAGTTTCAGTAAATGATAATCTTAACATGCTGAACCCATGTGGAAAATAAAAATGGGTACTAGCACATTATTCGTTGTTGTCAAAAGGTGTGAAGTTATTAAAATCTATTTTGTAAACTATATTATATTACTAACCCTTTGTAAGAATCTTTATACTGGATGTTAGATAGGATTGTACTATTGTCACGAACAAATATCTGCATAAGGCATTTACCATTTTGTGCAAGAAGGGTTTCACGTCATAGCATAAATTAATTTCTATTTATTACCGCAGTGCTCAAAAAATACTCACATAGAAATGAATGTCTTCTCCTGCTCGCATGACCAAATCGAGATGCATTATTCCTCTTATCTTACAAAAAGATTATAATTATATTTTACAAAATTTTTACACAGAGATTATATAAATACAGAAAATGTTATAGTTATCATAAACGTATTCATGAAAAAAAGAAAATATTTTTCATGCTGTGTGTGCACATGGAGAATTTGTGTTTTCTGTTCTTTTATAAAGGTCCAAAATGCTGAAACTTTAATCATACGATCCCTTTCTCTATGCCTTTGTGTACAATTGTACTTGTGAAATTGCTCTTGTTGCCTCAGCAACAGGTAACCTCAGAAGAGAAGGAAGGAAGAAAAAACGGGGGGTGTAATGTGGATATCTTTAGTTATTGCATATGTAATATGGAGATATCTGAATTTTCCCCAGATGTCTTGGGAGAGAGACATGGATGAGCAGTTGACCCCAGAGGCATGGGCCACCATGCAAAAACTGTCCAGCTCAGTAAGGCATCTTCATTATTCTGAGATTTGTTAATAGAGAAATTAATGATGTGCATGAAATAATGCTGTAAGAAAGAATGTAAGTAATTTATGTATATGAAGGACGACTAGACAATATTTTACAGACAAGAAGAGCGTGCGTGTTTATCTAAGAGGGAATGTATTGTCCTCAGTGTGCTGGTGTGTTTAGTTCCACTAGAGGGAGCAGTGTAGTCTGAGTGTGAGATGATTGACAGCCTGCCATGATCTATCTGTCCTTAAAAAAATGCAATAAAAGAAGGGGAGAGAGCTGGCTGTTGCCAGGGTAGCTGTTGCCATGGTTACTCATTCATAGTAACCGCCATCCAGCCCCCCTGCTGTACTACCTCCCGTTAGACACACCTAATATACAGCACCATGCAAAAGTATTCAGACTCTTCACAAATGTTCTTATTTTGCCAGATTACTGAATTACACAGATTTTTGTTGCCTCTGTGAAATTTTAATTTTAGAACACTGTGATTCAAAATGAATCATTTAATGCCATATTGTTTTATAGTAGAAATTATTCTTAGGAAAATTAAATTAAATATACTGTATGCACAAGTATGTTTATGTTCCCTAAATGCCTTAGGAAGGACACAGTTGCCTTCAAATTGGTCATTCTAGATGAAAATAAAAATTCCACAGCTAATTATTCGGACACTTAATCTGCAGGATAGCTGTGAAACTGATGACTAAAGAACAATCCATTTAAGGCTATAAAATAAAATATTAATTAGGAACAAGTACAACTGTTATCCAAGTGTTTTGGTGTCCTGATGGGCATTGCTGATCCACCAGCGAGGGAGAGGAAGCTACTCAAACCACCAAGACACTGCATAAAAACCCTTAAACCTTCAATTCTGTGCAAGAAGGCAAGATTCATGAAAGAAGCGAGAGAGCAGGCAGAGAAAAAAGTGCACCACTCAACGATAAGCTTGGGCTGGGTGACAGTGTGGCACAAAAGAAGCCAGTAATCATGTAAAAACATTCTGTATTTGGGCAAAAATCATAAGTGCACTGTTGCATAAGATTCTGTGGTCAGACATCTGACGAAATGAAGATATACTATTTATTGTATAACCAAAAATATATAAAGTATATATATATATAAAATTATAAAATTATATAATATATATATATATATATATATATATATATATATATATATATATAAAAAAAATCCTACTTTCACTCTCACCCAAAAAAATTCTGACCAATCCCGCAGAATTGTTCCCACCGTTATTATTTTTATTTGTAAACATCTGTAAACAACCCTGACCAGGATAAGTAGCCACTGAAGATGAATGAATGAACGAGGTAGACATGTAGCACAGCACCAAACAAGCAACCTGCTGTGTCAGATGTGTTTTTTTTCTTTGTCCTGTGAGCTTCATTTTTGAACAATTGTTCTTTCTTGCATGAAAGTAAAAACTCCCATGACTTTTTTTTTGTTGTTGTTGTAAGGTTTTGCATGTCCAGCTGGTTCCTGGTCTCGATGTATATCAGATATCCTGCAAGTGAATTATTGCTAGTTGGGTTTTTAAATCATCTATAAATTAAAGAATCTAGTTATTTTCTACATTGAATAAATTGATACCACAAAATAATGTCAAACATCAGCGAAAGTTGCACAAGGGCCTATACTTAAATATGTAAACTGTAAATGTTTCCCTGTACCTACATACACCTACACACTGGATGACTTGCTTTTGAAGATTGACACATAATACTGTTCAATACTCAGATATTCCTAATCATATTTTCAGCCCCAGTTTCTTTTCAAAAAGTGCACATGTAGTGACATTGTCTCACTTGACCAGTTGGTGCAATTCCATTGAAACGTATTTCATAATTAAAAAACAGTTGAGGGTAACTGTTTCTCCAGTTTAGCTACACAACCTCACTAAATTACTCTAGATTTCATTCAGATGAAGTAAAAAAAAGAAAAGAAAAAAAACCACAATCTCCTTACCAGAATGTGCTGTTTTCTTCGATGAACTATTCCCAGTCTTGCATTGTAAAACTAGCCTACAGCCCAGTTGTGTTAGCTAGGTTTGCTAGTATTTGTGCTGCTGTTACTAGCCACCTTTTCTATATTTTGAATAAGAAATTGCTTGATGTGTCTGTTCCACACAAAAAGTCTACAGAAACCAGAAGCCCTGCAGCCCTCTCATTTTCATTTTACACAGAGTGTGACAGCAGGATGCCCAAAATAATAAGCAGAAGAGAAATAAAAGAAAAGTAAGAAAGGAAGCAGCTAGCAGGGCAGATGAAGAGGGGTGAGAGACAGACTGAGACCGAGAGTGCAGATCAGGACAAGTCTGTATCATAAAACCTATCCAATTACAGATCATACGACTTGCTTACAATCATTACTGTTCATCACATGATAATAAATAATTAGCTATTCCACTCGCATTCCTAAAATTCGAGTTTATTCAACTGAACATGTAATGGGGTTGGAGAAAATGTGCAGGCAGAAATACAGAGTGAAGACTGAATGAACATGTGGAGGGTGTGAAAGAAAGAAAAGAAATAGAACGGGAAATTAGCGGAAGTGAAGGAAAAAGGAGAAAGCAAGAGAGCTAATGAAACGAAGCGGCAGATGTACAGATTAATGGCACATAAACAACTTAGAGGATGAAAAGTCATAATCCGAGGAGAAAAATAAAGTCACGCTTAAATTTATAAAGCATAAATGCTAAATAATTTGACATGGATATTTTACAGTTATTCAATTGCCAGATGCTTTTATCCAACACAACATACATTTCAGCCATTAAAGTTAAAAGCCTTTCTTTTGCTGCATGGGTTATTGCATGTTATTGCATCATAACATATAACAGCCTATCATGTCTCAATGTGCAAATTTCTCCTGTTATTACAGTTTAACAGCAGAAGTGGGGCACGCAGGGCTTTCATACCCACACCGCCTGGAGCTTGTAAGCCTTTTTCCTGTTGTTTAATGGCATTCTAGAAATACCACGGCAACTTATTTATTACTTTGTGTAGAAGTTCAGAAACAGAATATCATGAATATGATCATGAATGTGATGAAACATATATTACAGATTGCTAGAACGTATGACAATATTGACCTGCTGACCTGAGATTGTTTGAGGGAATATTTCCATGAAAATGATCAGGGCCAATAAAAAAAAACAAACTGAATAAATGTTAAGAAGCATAGAATAGCTGATGGAGAGAAGAAAAGATGAAAGCCAGAATAACAGGTCCTTGGTCTCTGGATTAATTGACATTGCAGTATTTCTTGCACACAAATTCCTGTCATTGCTAAAAGTTTCAGTTTTATACAGTAGCAAACTTTCCTCCAGCTTCATCTGGAACATGATACTTTTACAGTAGAGATGTAATCAAATGGATACAATTAGAGAAAACTTGCAAGAAAGGTTGAGAATGGTTGAAAACAGAGACACAGATCAGGACTGGGATCCCACAGGACATGACAAAAAAAGTTCAGCAAGGGGGAGTTTGTTACTTTCATGTGGGTGCAAGAAAGCAGTCAGATATGAAGCTTGCGGGACAAAGAAAGACTATGTTAGGAAGGTCGTGTTTTAAGTCAGACTACAAGTTTGTTTATCTTTTTCACTGGGCAAGTAACAAAAATATTAACTGTGCAAGCGTGAGTAATAAATAAAATAAAGGATTTTCATTAAGGAACTTGAGTGATGTAGCTGAGGTTGAGGAACTGTCAGAGTCAGAATTGACCTCTTGGTGTTTTTCCAGTGTTTCCTGGTGCATTTAATAATTTAAAAGAAGAAGAAGAAGAAAACTTCACAGTTTAGGCCAAACCTACATCTGGATCAGATACAGCTGTAGATATTTGGGTCAATAAATAGACACAGAAAGTGTCATTGATGGTTTGTCCTCAAGATGACCTTGAGCCTTTTTTATTTGATCTGGATTCCCTTTCTGTTTCTGTTATGTGTGATAAAAGTCCAGAGAGCAGCCATCATGTGTAGTGCTATAGAACATGTACAGTTTATTTGGATGTGCCTTGTAATATTCATGGTGAAATTGTTGAAAAAACAATCATGCTTAAATCTAGCGGTAGTGGAAAACAGTGGGTGGGTTAAAAAAAAATTTTAAAAAAAGACTTATAGCTAAATTAAAAAATATGAGAGAAAAATTCCTGGACTGTTCCTGCACTGCCCCACATTAGCAGCTGAAGATTCTGAGTCACCTCCTTTGGAAGCTATACATAACCTTTTCATATTCCAAAAAGCTTCACAGGGGACTTGAGGGGGGTGAGGAGAAAATACTTTTAAGAGCAGCTCCATCCAGATGGAGAGGTTCTGCCATGTCTCTGCCTTCTCTTTTGAGTTTTATGAAAGTCATGAAACAGCTGCTGTGGGAGCTCAGAATATTTCACCAAGCACATACATTCTTTGCAAAGAGTGCCAAGGCTATGCTGGAAATATTCAAAGAAAAGGAGAGGGGAAAAAAATGAGAAATTGAGGGGAAAAAAAATGCAGTGGGCAGCATGGAAAGGTCATTCTCAAAGCTAAAACTGGTTACGTCCAGACTGAGGCGTCTCTGTGGACAGCACAGTCTGTCTGATTTAAGAGATAGTGAAGGACATTCCAACAGACAAATAGGAAGTAATTAACATATTTGGAAATGCCGTCTCTTGTAAACTGCTACTGTTATAAAAAAAAAAAAAAAAAGTGAGTCCAGCATAAATATGCTAATTTAAACCTGTCTCTCGAAACGAGTGTCCTAATTTGATTTCCTTCAGCATGCTTTATTACGCCGATTATCCTGCTGCTATTATCATGTTTTATTTGTAACATGGTGTGATGATTAATGCAAATTTAGTTATTGCAAATTCTATGAAAATTATGCAAATGCGAAGGAAAATCATGGCAATATTTCTTGATAGATTTACAAAAATATTGCTAAAAAGAAAGAAAGTTGCCAGTTGCTTGTGAGGAGTGTTGAGGAGTGTTGAGGAGTGTTGAGGAGTGTTGAGGAGTGTTGTCTTGCCAGGGCAAAAATACATTTAAGATATTTTATATCAGAAGTCTTGTGTTTTGTTTGCAGGACAACCTGCTCAGAAGAATTTCATTGCCTAGGGTTAACATTAAGAATGAAACATATGCATGTCTTTCTTTGTTAAAAAAAATATAAAAACATAAAATGTTCCTAACTGGCTGGAAGTTCAGCTAACCTTTAAGCAGCAATTTTTAATATCCAGGACACTGGAGCCAAAAATAAGACGTTTCATCCTCAACAGGACCGAAGCAGATAAAACATTTTAACCCTCTACTGCATCAATTATTTATTTATTTTTTATGGATTTTTATTACTTGAATTAGTTCAAGAAATAAAAAATATAAAGTTTTAATTTTTAAAAAAATTAGGGGGTTAGTTTGTAAATTGTTGCCATATGGCAACAATGTGCAGTAAAAGGTTAACTTCATATTTTAGTATACATTTATTTTGGTGTAAAATGTATCGTCCCTCAGGACAAAAGAAAGGCGATAAATTATTTATTTAGCAGCAGAACATTTAGGGCTCCATTTTCATGCCAGCAGAAGCATCATTTGCTGCTTAACACCAACATGTTGCTATTTTGTTTTGGCGCAGACCAATATTTGCACTTTTATTCTCTGTTGTAGTTTTATTTGTAAAATTAATTTGCTGCTTCCGGTCCAAACATGTTACCACCTTTCAATACCCCCTCAACACAGATTCAGAGATAAGCCTATTCAACGATTTAACTATTTAACATATTTGACATAATAGCTAGCTATTTGCTCGTAATACTTTTCTATTTCAAGACAATATGTCAGTATTTCAGTTTTCAGTTTAATACATCATTATGTTATTATCTCATTATATCAGCATATTATTTTTGATTCCTAATGTTATTTTGTCTGTTTGAATTTCACGTACCATACCTGAACGCATTTACGTGAATTACTGATCATTTAGACATACAGTTTATGAGTCAACTGAATTTCACCAAAGCAACATCCGGCTTACTTACTGTGAAGTGAAGTGACTTTTGTGGCCAAGTGTGGTGACCCATACTCAGAATTTGTGCTCTGCATTTAACCCATCCAAG
>CM074957.1:275149-289900 GCA_037577455.1 Pangasius macronema
ACCTTCAGGTTCGCCTTTGGGTTACAAGTCCGGCTCTCAGACCATTAGGCCACGACTGCCCCCATACCATACTGTCTGGTAAACAGTGTACAAAACAAGAATTATAAGCTAATATTCAATAAATTAGTATTACTTATCAATTGTGGGGTGCTATTTAGTCAAAATAATGAGACAGTATGGTAAAATAATGAGATAATTTCTAAAAATAATGAGTTATTTTGTCAAAATAATGAGTTATTTTGTCAAAATAATGAGATATTAAGTCAAAACAATGACATAATATCTAGAAATAATGACTTATTAAGTCCAAAATAAGGACTTCAAAATTCTTTTCCGCAACTTGAGTTCAGGGCTTCCATAATTTATATCCATCAGTAAAAGTTTTTCTACAGCTTGTAGCATTAAAGTGGGGGATGCTTTTTAACACTTCCTGGCAGTTTTATGTACGCACCTCAAAGCAAGAAGTTGCTACTGACTTTTTTTTTTTTTTTTTTTCGTAGTGAAACAATAAATAAGGAGTGTAATATTTCTATGTGAAGTAAATGCTCCTGGCAGTACGTAACTGTGGAAGTGGTTTTGTCAACACTATTCTGGTCTAATGGGGATGTACAGTGTTTCTTCCTGATAGTGGTGCTGGAGGAAAGTCAGAATAAGCACTGTAGTGATTTCTTCATATTTGAAATGAGATATATTTTAGCATTTTGAAGTTAAATTTGATCTGTTTTTTTTTTTTAAATGAACCTCAGTCTAAGCTGACTACATCATGGAGGATGTCAATGGATATAAGTGAAGATAGGAGTATATGATAGTTTTATTCAACCACTTATAGTGTCAACAAAGAAAATAATGCTGAAAGTATCTAATAGTATCTTGTAGTAGCTTTTATTAAATGCATTTTGGATTTGCTTTTTCAAGAGCTGGTCCCTCAGGTGCAGTCTGCAGTTTGAAATAAACTCCTCTTGCTATGGTATTTATATTTCATTATTATATGTAATTGGTTCTAACTCCTAATGTTCTCTCACATTAAAATATCTAAATTCTAAATATCTAAAATCTAAATGCTGCAGACACGTTCAACACCTAGCAATGAACATGCTCCTAATGCATTGGGATTCGATTATATGATCCATTTTAAGGGAAGACAAACAGCTCTATGAATGATTGGTGCCATCAAATTAATGTCCGTGACGATAGCTAGTTATATTTTGATGGCCGTCTGACGTCCCTTGCGTCGTATCTCAAGCAAGAAATCTTATTTGGAGTTTTGCATTACTCCCATAAGTGTGGAACAATGTCTCATGCAAACTTACCATATGCACTGTAAGATGAAACTTAATTAATAAATCAGACAATAAATAATGCATGAATGTTCTAAATAATTGAGTTCTGCATAACTGTTCCAGCTGTGATTGGAAGGTGTGGTGGAAAACATCAGATTACTCTGTCATGGTTTGCTGAACGTTGTTACCTAATCAGCATTCCAATGCCTTTTGCACCTGGAGGAGAACTCGTCCATAGGGTGAATGGGGGTCCAACCATATACTGTACAGATATCAGCCATTTAACAAATGTTAATTTTATTAAAGTCATAATTCACAAGTCCATACATATTAAATTATATTGAAATACTAATTAACTCTTTTGTGTAACCAACAATTTATATAAATGTTGCTATTTCACAGATATAAGCTGATGTTCAAGTCGCCTTTTTAGATGTTGGGCAATCACTACCACATTTAGCTCCATATAGTTATTACTGGTCAAAAATGGGAAGTGCAACAAGCACTTAAAGAGGCCCACTGGGGCAGGATTCACGCTGCCCTGTGCTTGCTCTATGAACTTTTTCAAAGGAGGAGGAGCAGCAGACAGAGCAGTCAATGACAGGGTCATGGCAAATTGGGCTAGTTCAAAAATACTCAGTGGCCACCAAGATCTTAATTTCCACAAACAAAGGCAAAGTGCAGACTTTGTCTGGAGGATTATGGAGTGGATGTCCATCAGAAATGCACGTACACCACGGTGACCTTGTTTCGCACATGAAGGCTGAGAAAAAGAGGAACAATGTGGCTCATTTTCCAATGCCCATTGTTTTGGGCTAGTTTCAGGTGTTTTGTGTAGGTTTTGAGATGTTGCTGGGCTGGAAATTTTGCTGAAACCTGGCAACCCTGGTTAACGACATTAGTTCTTCTGTGTGCTCTTCACGTACTGTGATGGGAAACACCTGTGATGTATCGAATGCAGTTAACAAAGGAAATTCTATCACCACTCAAAATGAGCTGCTGGACTGTATGCTGTCGAGTCTCAACTGCCTGTTATGGGGCTACTCTAAAAATTCACTAGATAGTATCCTATGGCATAAGTCATGTGTGTCAAGTACACTTTCGACTTAAATTTGTTTGAGGCTATGTCGTCATTAATGGCATCCTGCCCCAACCAAAGTGTATGGTCACGAGCCAATGGGTTTAACTGTGACATTTAGAATCGCAGTTGACAGGCCATGCTGCAGTTCTCAGGCTGCTTGATGTTTCCTGCTACCACCTTCAAATCAGCCTCTAGAGTAAAAGACACGTCTGTGTCGTCTGACTCATCATGTAAGAACTAATCGAGGTTTAGCTGAGACTGCGCCTCTCTTTGATTTTCCCTTTTAGAGAAGCCTGTCAGGATACTTAGATTTTCACCATTGGGAATCATTGTAGGGATGTTTTTCAGAGGCATTTGCTTGAAAAATGTGTCAGATAAAACTTCACTCAAATTCTCTTAAAATCTAAGTTCAATGAATTCAGTTTTGTTGCATAATTCGCCAGACGCCCTACTGAAAAATATCCTGGAAATACTTCCAGGTTACTGTTGCTGGATCATGATTTTGTAATACTTTGTAATTAGTCATTAATGATATTATGTGTTTTTCCTATATCATGGTGTAAAAGGTCCAAAGAGTAACATGTGGCTAGTTCCAGATTTATTTGATGGTTTTCTAATGGAGTTCAGAGTACTGATGGTTTAATGGTGATTTAATGAACTTAACTGATGTCTGTAATATTCCCACCTATAATGAGGTTACACTTCAGGAAGTCTGCAAGAAAACAAGAAAACTTCATGCTGATTTTAATCTAGCTAGAACTGACAAAAATTCCTTTACAACAATACAACAATGTGACTAATTACAGACCGAATTCATCTTAGATTGGTAGCTGCCTGGAGAATGAGTGGTTTCTTGAAATCTAAAACCATTTAGAGCTTGACAGGAACATCTGAGATCACATCTTTTCCTCATTACCTGAAGCTCTTGACCTGTATCTGCATTACTGTATGCATTACACTTCTGCCACATGATTGCATAATCACATGTACGTGCAGTGTTTCTAATAAAGTGGCCAGTGAGCATATGTCAGTGCTATGAATTCAGTTATGTTTAAATTGAATTCTTTATGTCTCTTTTTTGCTTGTGCACAGGCACTGGATCCTAGTGTTCAAGCATCAGGGTTGTACAACTGGTCAAAATACAACACATACAGACCTGGTTGCATTGTGTGCAGTTTGTGAGTGTGTTTGTCTCTATAAGGACCTGCCTCTGCAAACCACGTTCATAAATGTAATGTCATTAACCCTGTAATCATTCTCCTACATCTCCTACATCAGCCTCAAAGAACCACTCCAGCATTGGCTACACCCCTGCATTAATCCATAACTCGGGATTTACAATTGGATGAACGCAAACGTTAAAGCGACCGCACAAACGTCAGAGATGAGCTTGCTGATCTGTCTGCAAACAGCAGTGCAGCACTGCTGAGATTAATAGCTCCAGAAACACAATGCTTACATTCATATGCATCGAAACGTACTGCGGTTCGATGCCGTCATTGTCAATACCTATTAATGTACAGAAAGGTGGATAAAACATTGAATAGATGAATCATTATGAAATGGCTGGCTGTAATTTAATTGACTGAGCACATGAATTTGTGGAAAAATGTTTTTCAGGAAATATCCATTTAGTGTACGCATCTCAGGCTATTTTTATTTATTTTTTTTTGCTTAGTTGATGGTTAAAGGTCACCAAGGCATGTCTAACTCTCCAGTGCTGGGTGGGAACATTTGCATTCCCATTACACCTTAAAGCCGTTCACCTTTGAAAGGCAGACGGAGAGGAGACAGAAGGTCTCGGAACAGGAAGCAACATGGCCATTACTGTCATTATAGCACAAAGCTGTGTGGACAGACACAAAAAATAACTCCATTCCTTTCATGTAAATTTTGGCTCTTTGTGTCAGCTGTCAGGTCTTATTTATTACCGGGGGCGACGGAAGAAGCAAATGTTTGTTTGGAAAGGTGGTGAGCAGTCAAGGGTAGACTAAGAGAGCTAATAAATAAAAAATCCACATGTCCAAACCTCACACTTCAGCTTTACAGAGGTGAGAGGTTTATACCAGTGTGACTGCAGACTTCTGGGGCGGAAAATGTTTGAGTAATTGTAGTCTTGCAAAAAAAAGTGATATTAAACCTTCAAAGTACAAATCTTGAAGGTCTTTTCTACTCACATCCATCCAATAACCGTATGCTATATATCATCCGAATGGGTTTAGCATCAAATCATTTCCATTTAGCATCTAATCATGGTCATCGTGTGCCAATTCATCATTTTCATGCTACACAGTGTAGTTAATGTGATATATGGATAAGCCGCAGGACCGCAGTGTTGAACGTGTAGTCGAGCGCCCCTGGCCCTACCTCAGTAAAATATTCCAATATGCTGGAGTAAGCAAAGACTCGTACAAAATGAGGTGTCTCCTTTGCCTCCCTAGAAGGCAGGAACACTATCTAATTTGAAGAAAGAATGTTGAGCTGAGTTTAGGTAATTTGTTAACAATAGCTAGCTTGTTTTCTTTGCTAACACCAGGTTAGACTAGCATTGTTTCAAGTAGCTAACATAGTCATTCATTTGGTTGTTTTCAGGCAAAATGTTGTAGCTGTTTAAAAAAAATCATCTTCTAACACTTTTAGACAAGTTATAAAAGTTAGTTTAACATGAAAACATGATATTAACGTCATTTCATCAGTTCAAGACATTTATTGGTTACTTTTTAATACCTGAGTACACCTTTGTCACCTGAGGACACTTCCACTTTTAATTAAAGTAAGATTTCGACACGTTATCTATATTTTCATTTAGGTGCTTTTCCAACCTCTGACCTACTTATCGTTTCTATCTCCATCTTTTAATAAGAGTTAGAGGCAAATTTAAAACTTTTCAAAGGCCACTCAGAGGCAAATAAAGTGGTGCAAAGAAAACAAAAGTAGATTTTGTAAAATCAGTGTGTAAAGTATTTGCCTCCAGACATAAACACAAGTAATTGTTGTAACTAATCCTGTTTTACACAAACCTTTTCTGTTAAATACTCTTTTTTTTCAATCCAGACTCAGCATTTTATATTTCATATCCTAATCTTCAGATACATGACACAGTTTTAGCACAAATGCTTATAGTGTAGCTGAAACCATATTTTCTTCTGTTTCATTTTTCCTTTATCATAATCTTCCTGCTGCTATCTTAGATTCATACAATTTTCTTTTTCAAACTGTCACTACTGAAATAAATAATTCATAAATAATTTTTCTCCATTCCCCTGCTCGTTGGTGTAACAATCAAAACAACATCTAGGTATAAGCCAATGTATATTGAGTGAAATCTGCACTCGTGTTTATTTTATTTGTTCATATCGGAATTTAATAATTTATTGTCCAGGTCACTGCTATACTGTCAAATATAAATATAAATTGGTGTGTGTGTTAGTCACACACAGGGGTAGGTCTGTATAAAAATAGTCAGACCTCAGCTGTGAGCAGGTTTTACACACACACACACACGCGCATGCACACACACACACGCATGCACACACATACATGCACACACACACACGCACACACACACACTAAAGTGACATAAATTTAAGCAAAAAACGTGTGCGAAAAGCTTGCAACGTTTAGACAACCTTAGATAGTTACAGCAAGGTGTACAGAAAAATCTCTTTTGCATTTTACAAATATATATATTGAATATATATACGTTGAAACATATATACACATAATTTCTTTACAATTTATTCAACATTAAAAATTTTAATTTTTAATTTTAATTTTAACTTTTAACTAGATATTATTATTTGCTTTACTGTTACTGGTATGCTAATTTTACAATATTTTCTACATTATTTTATTAATGTAGTTTACATAATTTTTTTATCATATATTTTTATATTTTAGACTTTTCTTCTGCTTATCACTGCTATTATTTATTGCACTATTATTATTGGCTTTTTTTTATTGGCATTTGTTTGTTTGTTTTTTTCTGTTTTTTTACTTAACACTGTAAATCTCTTTGAGCTTTAAAGGTATGAATGGTGCTATGTAAATAAATGTTTTTACATTATTATTATTATTATTCACTAAACTGCAAGTGGAAATGAAAAAAAAGCAGCAAAACCCAGTTTACAATTCAGTTATTCTTCTTAAAGCATATTATCCTTTAATTACAGTGATATTAAGAATATTATTAAAATGAATAGGAAGCAATTATAAAGTTAGATTGAGAAGAGAGTTATGATGATATGTCTCATAGCAAAGGTATTTGGTTCCTACACATAGGCCTCAAAAGACACAGTTAACAGGTCACACTGAAAAAGGTTAGAGATCTTGAAGTGAATAATAAATCAGAGTGAATCTGCGGAGACGTGACTGCAGTTGGGGCTATGATACGACACACGCCATAAGATCTGCTGATGAGGGAATCAGGTTTGGTGTATCCAGACCATTTCAGAACAGATGGAGCTCATTTCTCTTCACTTTCTTTTGGGCTAATCGGGTCTTTGGTGTGGTTTTTGAGATGTAGTTGTAGGTTGGAATTTTGCTGAAACCTGGCAACCCTGGTCGCCTCGTTGGTGTTGAGCTCGCTGGCAATAGGAATTCAGTTCAATTCAATGTTATTTTATTTGTATAGCACTTTTAACATTGGACAAAGCAGTTTTATAAATATGTGGATTTATCCATGATGAACAATCCAAGGCGACGGTGGAAAGGAAAAACCCCCTGAGATGATATGAGGAAGAAACCTTGAGAGGAACCAGACTCAAAAGGGAACCCGTCCTCATCTGGGTGCTAACGGATAGTGCGATTATAAATAAATCCCTTCTACAACTGTGTGGACAAATAGTGCAATCGTGCAACCAGTTTTCACACTTATTTTATCAAAGACAGTTGAACAAAGCTACGTCTATTAATCACGCAAAACAAGCTGCTGGATGACTATATGTTGGCAACTCTCATCTGCCCGTTATAGGATTACTCTGAAAATTCACTAGATAGTAGCCTATCGCATAAGTCAAGTCAAGTGCAATAAGCTCTGAACTTATTTTTGTGTGAGCCTATGTCATTATTAATGTCGTCTTGCTCCACCAAAATCTGCAGTCATGAGTCGCTTCTGAATCTCAGAATCATTTTCACTAGATGGTGAACTTGTGAGGAGGAATCAACGTCATACGACTGATGGAAGGAGACATCCCTGTCAGTACTTGTACAGAGAGTGTTTAGATGAACATGATGTGTACATGAAGTGCCATGAGCAGAGTTTCAGACCTGACTCCATACACTAGTCCTAGATACTTTAGAGGTCTTTTTGTGTGAAACTTGAATGTGTTTTTTCTAGTGTAAAAGCTCCAAATGGGTTAAATGGCCTGTGGCTAGTTCCAGCTGTATTTGATGGTTTTCTAATGGAGTTCAGACTACTGATGGAGACCCATGCTATGGTTTATTGGTGATTTTTACATAATGTCTGTCATATTCAAACATATAATAATCTTACAATTCAAGAAATACTGATTGTTGTCTACCTAAAACTGATAAATATTCCATTAAGTTACATGAATGTGATTAATTTCAAACTAAATCCATTAGACCATTAGAGCCTGATGGAAACAGTTAATAAAAACTATTATATAGTCTAGATACTTCAGAGTTCTTAAACCATAATGTGTACGATTTCAAGGATATACTTGAAATTGATTTATATACTATATTGATTTATGCTAGCTAACTAGTTAGTAAGCCAGTATGACCGTGTAGGTGGTAGTTTAAAGGCAATTGTCCATACACGTTGTAAAGGTGATAATTTCACCTTCATAATTTGCCCTTTTGTCAGTTTTAATCCTTTTGTGAAACTTTAGACGAGTTTTATGAATTCTCTCCAAAACCTGCTGTTATTCAGAAAAATAAAGCATTTTGTATCTCAGGATTTCAGTTCCTAAAAATTGAGCAAACACAGTATCGAAGCCGCACGCTTCGATACTGTGTCCACTTGCGAAATTGATACACCTACACCGTATCCTTCCTGTTCGGAACCAGTGTGTTTTTTCCAGGTGGCCCGGGAGCGTAAGGATTATGTAACACACACTAACGAGATCAGCCGGCAATGACTGGGGAAGGAATGTTGTTCCAGGAACAACAAGGGCATGTGCTATGGGAAGAAATCTTTTTAACCCACTACTGAGTCATAAGCAGAAGTTGATAAGGCTACATTAAAAATATTTATTGGGAACGTCACGCTAACACAGTAGCTCATTAGGCTAGTGACAGAGGTCTTCAGTCTTTTCCGCAAAAGGCTGGTGTGCCTACAGCTTTTCATCCAAACCAAATAGGAGACACATCTAAAACTCATTTGAAGACCAATAACTGCATTTAAAGAGTGGAATTAGCTTTGTGGCTGGAATGAAAGCCTGCAAACACATCAGCCCTTTTTGTGGATCAGATTGAAGACCGCTGAGTAGTGGACTTGAGAGTCAGCATCATTCTAAGCAAAAGAAACCTCCTTAAGAAGTCCTTCATTTCTACAGTAGTGAAACAGAGTACCAAAACATAACATCTAAGTCACGTGTCAGTGGATTTGCTCCCTATAGTCTACAAAACTGCATGAAAAGATTGGAAAAGGATAAATGATCATATTAGTGCTTGGCTTCATCCCGTTCACTCTAAGGACTATACATTGAAATTATGGCTTATCAGCTTTTTTCCTCCTTAAACCGACCTTAATTGCTTTTATTTCAGTCGTCATAGCAACTGTAGCAGCGCCATGAAGTGCTTTTGTAGGTTGTGCGGAGGAGTAATGAGTCTCGGGCTACGTCCCAAACCTCACGCTGCTGTACTAAATGGTACGTCAAAATACAATGCCACCTATGGTGCCATGACAGCTGGATGCGCAAGAAATCTGTGGCTCGTGGGAACAATAAATTCAGGGCGAGGAATATAGATGCGTAATCAAAGAGACAGCTGTGAGGGAGCATTAAAGGTGCAGTCAGCGATTTTGACATTTCTCTCACATTCAGCCAGATGTCAATAAAATATCTGATCAGAATAAAACCAATGAAGGAACAAATGATATGGACCATAACCATTTCATTTTGGGATTTTGTGTTTCATACAGCAAAAGAGGCAGAAAATTAAATTCGAATCTATGAACCTGAGAATCCATGTCTAATCCAAATCTTCTCACTGCAGCACCAATGGTAACATTCAGCAGTGGGAAGAGTACAAAACATGCAGACTTGGCTAAAAGTTCTCCGACTGTAGTAATAATTCACTAAAATAAATGTAAATGGGTCATCTGGTGAAACACTAATTAATTACTTTACAAATTAATTCACATCAGCAAATGACACATCTAATCTGCAAATGTTCCATTTTCTGTTCTGCTCTTATGTTATCTAGCCAAGCTGTGCTGAAGTGAACACCACCTCCATTTTCAACAGTATACAGAAAGGTATAAATAGGCATCTTAGCCAAATGCTGTTGGGATTTTAGTAGCTTTCTACATTCATTATCGATCTTACACATTATCCTGAGCGTCACCTACAGGCTGTAGCAGCACAACAGGAAATGGTTACTCAATATCGAAGAAACATCTTAAGATTAAAACAGAGCTTTCGTAATGTGAAACTTGAAAATATCTGGCTAGCTAGTCTAGCTCACTCAGCAAGCTAACGGCTTACCTGTAGGTTGAATGTTGAACTGTGAGATTTGTTGGTATCTACACAGGGTTTTGGCTTGCATAATTCGCAGATCGTCACACTGTTTGCTGTTTGAAGCATTTAAAACTGAAGATATCTGATAAATTGGACTGATCTGATAAACTGAAGATATCTGTTAAACCGGGATGCTCTTCTGTCTCCACTGTCTCAGACATTGCTGCTGCTATCTAAACATTTGGCTACTGAAATTAGACTTTAAATACAGGAACATAACAGGAACTAACTTATCATTTAACTCAACATTAAATGTAACCATAAGCAGGTAAAAAGCATGACGTGTCACTCATTAATATACTGGAAATTGTAATTTTTTTAATTGGTGTGGTGAGAGGAATGAAACACTTTGGGACATGCTTTTATTGGAAAATAATCTAGTTCAGTGTGGTAACAGCTATGCTATGCATCAGGTCGCATCACACCACCTTGGCATTGATTATTTTCCTATAACAGCACACCCCACTTTGGTTTCATTCATACTTTTTTTTTCTACAGATACATTTCTATCAGGTCGAACCTGATTCTGATCAAATTCATGTAATGTGAGCCATAAATTCCTATGAATGACACAGATCACAGTAAACACAGCACATAACTTGTCCTAAAGCAAATCTAATCGCCATCGCACCTTTGATGTTTTCGCACAACATGCCAACAGTTACTAAGAAGATGATTGAAATTGGAAAAAAAATGGTGTCAGTCCTCTAAAGCAGGTGATAAACAGAAAAACCCTTTTTTTTACTGCACACCTCAAACTGAAGACTCATTAATACCATGAGATTCAGCAGTTTGACCACAATCAGTAACAAAAACGGTCAATTAATTCAACAACGGCTGCCGTGAATGATGGATTGTATAAAATGGAAGCAGATGGAGAGCTGTTTTCCAGGCCTACAACACACACACGCGCACACACACACACACACACACACACACACACACACACACACACACACACACACACACACACACACTGTGAACACATTATGTAGGAGGACAGATGATGACCAGTTTAGCACTTGTTTGTTGGCAGGAACAAGAATGTCAAAATAGCACCAGCTGCGAGCTGTACAGCTCTATGCAGAAAATGGCTTTTACAGCTTTGGTAAATTCTTACGTAAAATTAATCTTATATAAACATGGCCATTCAATTAGACAAGCTTCTCTTGGTAGCTCATTGTTTCCGGTTAATGTAAAAGACTATCACAGTTTATCTGGACATAGCATCATCTTTGGCAGTTCCCATTTACTGCTGGTTTTTGTCATTAATTATTACAATGATATACCAGTAGTGTGTATATTACTTGTATTATCTATAATACAACCAATTTAGTAGCTTTTTATTTCAAATTTTTTGTATATAAATACACTGAAAGACAATTCTCACTGAACTGAAGCACTAACAGTTCTATATTCCTCTCTAGCATACTAGAACAGGCTGGATATTTGTGTTGTTGTTTGTTCTTTTCTTTTTTCGCAGTGTGTAATATCTCCAAGAGTGATTTCCATAAAAGCACAGCTCAACTTCAGTGTAAGCAACCCAATTTCCCCAAGGGTTCTCTTATGTGTCAAAGCCTGGCGTGGGCCTCCGCGGCACAGTTGAACCGGTGGATAAGAAGCTCTTCGGTAACTAATTGCAGCATTTACTCAAGTTTGGACAGCTTACATCTTTCACCTTCTGCTATTTCGAGATATTATATACAACACAATCTTCTAAGTATTCATAGCTTTATTGGTAATAAAATAGGGTTTTACCTAATAATTCCACTTGACAGAGGTAGGAGAGATAATAGCGTATAGGCATCTATCAGGTTCTCCAGTTTCCTCCCACTTGCCAAAAAACATGCTGGTAGGAGGATTGGCTGCACAACGTTGTTCCTGTGAGCATGTGAGAGAGTATTTCTGCCTGGGATTTACTCCAGATTAGAATAAAGCAGTTAGAATGAATGAATGAATGAATGAATAAACGATTATGATTTCTATCATTTTTTTAAATTGTGGTTTACAAAACAGTCCAAATGTTATGTAATGTCTGTATTGTTCAGGATGAGCTTTTACCTAAAATATGAACAAATACATCTGACTGAATAGTATGTGTAATAGCCATTTATGAAGACATTATTCACGTTATTAGTTTTCTTTTTTGTGTGTGCAGAAAGCTTTACAGTGTGCATTGTGATCCCTTGAGTCAAGATCGCAAAATTGGCCATGCTCTAGCACTAGCTCTCTGGGTGGGAGGGATGGCATACTCTCCCCTGTCAATCACAGTGACATTAGCCAGGGCGTCTGTGAGTTCATGTATGCGGAAGAAGGTTAATAGCGTTTTTCTGTGAGTGTGTTACACTGCCCTGTGATGCATCATGAGCAGCAGGAAGTTGAAAAGATTCAGTTGTCTAGCTTCAGGTGTCTCCTAGGATCCCCACCTTAGCCTTCTCCCTCCCTGGTTCATCGCTGTTGTATGATAGGGGAAGGCTGGCTGGTAGGTGGGAATTTGCTGGTGAGCAAAATTGGTGAGAAAATTAAAAAAAAAAAAAACTGCTTTAGGCCACGCCCAATTAAGTTTTCAATCCTAATACATGCACAGATCCTAATATTTGTGCAGATACAGCTACTGAAAGTGACACACAGCTAGTACGTACTTTGTCTCTTTCTTAGCAAATTTCATAAACAGAAATGCTGCATATTAGAGTGTGAAGCTCGGTTCTCTAAGCTGCTCTCAGTCTGAGCTTTGTCTGTGAGATTCTGAATAGGTGTAGCTACGTAACATCCTCTTCCACACAGACACAAGCTGACCTTCTAATGGTGTAGTATTCTAATGCATAATGCATTAAATAATGCAATGAATAATTCCTAGTCAGAGAACTAGCGAAGTATTGGGGCTCCAAATATTGAATGTGGTGGACAAAACCTATGATGATCTTTTTTTTTTTAATTGACCAGATACACAATATTAAAGCTTTCTAAACTAAAATAAGGGGTTAGAAAGGTCTTCTAAAAAGCCTAAACAGGAAAAACACTTGTGAATAGGATGTGAAGAGAGGATGTAAGGACCATTGATGGCGTGTTTGAGGCATCGCTGGTGTCGTAAAAGCAGTATGGGCAAGAACATTATATAGCTCACTCAGTAAATTATGCATTAGTTGGCTTACATGTACAATGAATAGTAATTTGGCTCTCAACTGCATCCCTCATAAAGAGCACATCATAACTAGTGCACGCATTAAACAATTCATGAGGCCCGGATTGCAGATGCATTGTGGTGCTTATACGCTTTTGTCTAACTTGATGAGATCAACTCATTTTTCATTGATATTACTGATGCCCAGGATGCAACACTTCATATTTATGCATGAAATGGTGAAATACCACAATAAAATGGACAATATGGAGTTTTTGCTGATATATTTTTTCCAGGGGTGGAAAAAATACTTAAGTACAAGGATGAGTACTATGTCAAAATTTTACTCAATTAAAAGGACAAAAAACTACTCGAGTGAAAGTACATTTGAATGAAAACATACTCAAATAAGAAATAAATAACATTAACGAATGAAAAGAGCTGACCGTATAGTCATCATGCCAGACCCTGCGTGACTAGCTAGTTCGCTAAGCTATCAGTAATAAGGTAAACATTATGCTAAGATGACAAACCTAGAATTTGGCTTGCGGATTAGCTAATATTTAATAACCTCACTGGAATGAATGCTAAGGCACATTAGCAATGAAAACAAAACGTAGCCAGCTTGTTAACATAAAATAGATATATTACAAAAGCTAATTTAACAACCTTAAAGGTGAATATTTTATTTTTATGTGCTAAGGCAAAGGAAAGATCTCATCCTGAATCAGTAACTCCAGCAAAAGATGTCAACAATTGTAGAGAGAAGTTCAAAGGTCAAAATGAAAAAATAAGGTGTAAAAAGTATGTTTTTTCTCTTACTTTACTTGAGTATCTGCAAATCTTCCCCAATAATACGCAAGTACAGTAACAAAATACAATTACTCAAGTATTTAACACCCCTGGAGTTTTGCTAAGTTAAGGAGCATCAAATATTAAATATGAAACATTTTCTCTGGGCCAGCCATCCAGTTTAATTTCATTACTTGCATTATTATTATTATTATTATTATTATTATTATTATTATTATTATTAGCTAATAAAAATTTGAAGGGGTCGGAATTTTGGACACAAAAACACTCATTTATATAAAATATTTTAGTGTAAATTATTTACTGTGCACTGTCTGCGAGCATGTGGCCACATCGCATTCAAGCATAAGAGACGTCCCATTGGCACAATACATTTGTGAAATGTGTGTGTGTGTGTGTGTGTGTGTGTGTGGGCAGGCATGTTTTTATAACTTGGCATAGACCAAAGGTTCCCACAAAGATAGGATTGCACACACACACACACACACACACACACGGAAGGTGTAGTATCCACACAAGGATAGTGTGTGTGTGTGTGTGTGTGTGTGTGTGTGTAGGTTTTGACTTTATAGTGTATATGGTTGATCCCTACAGGGAAAACTACTTTTTACAAAAAACTGTAGTTTTTATTTAAAAAGCTTACGTCTAGACAATGGTTTTATTAGCTCTAAAGTCAAAAGGTGTGTGTGTGTGTGTGTGTGTGTGTGTGTGTGTGTGTGTGTGTGTGTGTGTGTGTGTGTGTGTGTGTGT
>CM074957.1:290000-302578 GCA_037577455.1 Pangasius macronema
TATATATATATATATATATATATATATCTATATATAATGCACAATTAATGCTGTACACACACACACACAAACATTAAAACAGCTGTTTGTACAAATAAAGTATGTGCTGTGGGCTGCTTTTCATCAGCAGTTGTTGTGTTAAAGAAAGCAGAATTCATGCAAGAGAACCTGTTTCTGACTGCTAGCACACCTGCGCAAATATTACTGGAGGAAAACGCTGTTAATGGGTGGAGGAATTGTTTTCAAGTGACTGTAATGGGAATCCATAAAAATGCTAACATTTCTAAAATTAACTAACTAACTGCTAACTAAGTCTAAAATTAAATTATAAATTTGATGGTTCCTGAGTGTTGCAACTATCTAATGCTTTCCTCTGTTGTTAGGAGATCAGAAGTTTGAAGCATAGCTGTCTGTGGCTGTAGAGCAAGAGAGCTTGATTGGTTCTTCCCTCTGGTTGGCAGTCAGATTGATGCTAACCTTCTGAGTCTGTTAGCTCAAGTAAATAGAATAGTGCAGTTAGTCCTCTTCTCAATTCATGGCAGTTTGAAAAGATGCAGTGCCTGCTTAGTTAGACTTACCTCTCTTCAGATTGGTGGATTTTATGCGTGTGCAGATTTTATTCGAACTGGCTGTCAGAAATTCTTTCTATTCTCTCAATATGCATCATCTATGTTTCAAGACCCCGTGAATCCATGAATTTTGTTCACTGAATCCACTCTTCCTTCCCTTCCTCCCTTGATCCCCCTCTCTCAGACCGATGACAAGCCATCAGAGCTGAAGTCTGGCTTCATCACTTCCTTTCTGGATTTTCTAAAAACAGAGAAGAAGCCTCCATCCGGCCCGCTCCACATGGATGGATCTAGTCCTGTACACGAGCCCTCTGTGAAGGGAGGGATTCGTCCCTTATCACCACCTCCACCTCCACCCCCACCTCCAACTCCTCCACCTTTTGGGGAGACAGAGGGAGAAGGAGGTCTCGCACTGAGCAACTGCCCTTCACCATGCAAACGCCTGGACGAGGAACTCAAGAGAAACCTGGAAACGCTGCCGTCCTTCTCCTCTGATGAAGAAGATTCTGTAAGCAAGAACCAGGACCTTCAGAAGAGCATTTCCTCAGCCATCTCTGCTCTCTATGACACACCCCACAGCCTGGCTGCCCTACCGCCCCCTCCCACACCATCTCCACCCCCTTCACAGGCCCCGCCCCTTGATACACCTCCACCACCTGCTGATTCAGAGACTTTCCCAGAGCTAGAGACTCGCATGATGACCCATGAGCTTCATACACACACTGAGCTGAACTTGCAGGAGAGGACACACACTCCAGAGGAGGAAGACGAACCCATCGAGGACGAGGGGCCGGAGGAGCTAGGGGAGGAGAGAATGCAGAAAGAGGAAGATAAAGAGTTAGAGGAAGATGGACAAGAAGAAGAGAACATAATGCAGAATAGAGGAGAGGACATGGAGAAAGAAGAGGATGCTGAGGATGCTGAGGAGACAGAGTTCCATGTCGTTGATGCTCCCACAGTTGATGGTCAGTACAGATGTTTTGTATTTGCGCTGTTTGTGATTGTATATGGCTGAACAGTTTGTGGTTCAAGTCTAGAGCTGTAATCCAAAGCTTGGTTTATCAGCACATGTGCAAATGGGAATCATAAAGGCCCGCCTAAACATGATACAGTATAGGTGAAATTCTAAACATGAGCCGATGTTACAGTAAAAATCTGGCATTTTTACAAAATTGGCTTTTTCACAAAAGTAAAATATTGTTTTTAACATTATTTGTTATTCATTTAGTTGAGTCCAGTGTCTTCAAACAGGAAAAGCACCAAACTGTGCCGAACTTCAGCCTTCCAGGACTGGAACTGGAGAACCTTTGCAGCCTCATTTATAAAAAGTCCATATGTCAGATTTCATCTTAATGTCCACGGATCTGTTCTTACATTAAAAGTGCCATTTAATTCAGGATTTATAAACGTTGAAAATGAGACGAGAGCATTCTTATACATACACAAACTGAAAAGTATTTTTTTAGGCTGGTTCACACTCACTTTTCCTCGTGAGTGACTTTTTACACCTGATCGTTTCAAGAAACATTAGAAACAGATTTAAATATCAAATATCTCAAACCATTTTAGGAGGTCTGAGATGCATTTTAGCCTCATGTTATACAAGTGTAAACACATCTGCCTCTCCAAGCCAAATTTAACAACCAAAAAAACCTCCCTATAGGTGACACACATGCTGTGAGAAGGCCAAGTTTTGCTTTTAAAGCATTAGCGAAGTTCAAATGGACATTGTGTCTTAGTCCTGCTGGTGTAACAGACGTGTGAGTGACTGAAAACAAATGAATGAAGTTCCTGATAAAAAGGTGAACATTTTTAGCAGGCTGATGTGGTTGAAATAGTTTCCAACATGTTGCATGTCGGGTTACATGAAATTGAATTATATTTCAGTTACCGATTGGTGGAATGGAAGAGCAGGATGAGGGGAAAATAATCAGCATCTATTTCAGTAATTGCACATTAATAATTAAACTCATTAAAAATCCCCTGTCTGAAAACCTCTTTACCTCAGACTGTTACAAAGCACCGACACTGGAGACTCCTTCCATAAATGTTAAATAAAACTTCACCATATCAACAATTATATGTTTTTTTTTGCTAAATAACAACAGTTTTTAAATGATATATTTAACGTTAGTCTTAAGTAATGTGGAGTGTCCGTATTGTATATAGTCAAGTCCCTATGAATGATCTGTTGCTATAGAAACGATAACGTATGCGACTGCTGTCAGAGCCGTGCCGTTATAGAGAATTAACTGCGTATAATATAAGAGCTTATAATAGTTTATAAGCACTATTACTATATCCAGGCAGGTCCCTGTTAACCTTCTGCTATATTTGTAATTCATCTCGTCTTTATCCAGATTCTTCATCTGAGCCTCCTCTTGCTCCTGCACCACCCTCCCCTCCATCTCTTTCTCCCTCTCCTCCCACCTCCTCATCTCCATCACCTCTTCCTCCTCCTCTTCTGTCTATTCCCTCGCCTCTTCCTGCTCCGGAGGAGGACAGCCCGCAACCACAACCGCAATCACAACCGCAACCACAACCGCAACCACAACCGCAACCACAACTTCCACCTCAGCCTCAGCCTCAGCCGGCTCTGCTCCTCCATCAGTCTCTCCCTCCTAGCCCTTCTCCTCCGGCTCTCCCCTCCCCGTCTCCTCCGCCTCCCACCCTTCCTCCATCTGCCACTCCTCCGCCGTCCTCCTCCCCTCCTCTCCCCATGGAGTTACCCCACCCTTCGCCTCCCTCGCCCCCAACCCCCGAGGACGCCCCCACCCCTCAGATCACCTCCCTCCACCTGGCTAAGAAGCAGGACAACGCGGCCATCGCCGGAGAGAGCGAGGAGGAGGACAGCGAGAGCGGCGGCGAGGGCATTTTCAGAGAGAGGGACGAGTTTGTGGTGCGCACGGAGGACATCGGCACGCTCAAGGTAAACATGCATCAACATCTGTTAACATCTGTAGCCGTCAACATCCATTACTGCTGGGGATTTAAATTAGCCGAGCGTGTGACATTGTGTGCTTGTAATGGGCTGTACTTGACCTCCTATCTTCCCTCACTTCTTCTCCTTCTCTCCCTCCTCCCCCGTCTCTCTCTCTCTCTCTCTCTCTCTCTCCCATGTCTCTCTTTCTCTTTTTCCTCTATTTCTTCCTGTATTCTCTTTCTCTGCTTCTTTCTTTCTCTGCATATTTTCCCTTCTTCTGACTCTGCCTCTTTCCCTCTTTCTGTGCTTTCTGTTTCTCCCTTATTCTACTCTTTCTCAATTGTTTCTCTCTTTATTCCTCTCTCTGCTCTTTTTCTTTTATCTTTTCTATCCTCGCTCTTACTCTATCCCTCCATCTTATTATATTTCTTTCTGTATTCTCTTTTGATACTTCTTAATTTATTTCTCTTTATCTTTTCCCTTCTTTTTCTTGTGCTTTGTCTCTTACTCACTCTTTCCGTCTTTCTATTCTTTCTTCCTCTCTTACTTTCTCCGTTTTATCTCACTATCTCTTTTTCTCTCCCCTCACATGTTTATCTCGCTTTCTCCCATTCTATCCCACATTCTCTCGCTCTTTCTCCCGTCATTCTTCTCTCTCTGCTCCTATCCTTCTTCTCTCTTTTTACCTCTCTCTTATCCCTTCTTTCTCTATCTCTCTCATCTCCTTTTCTCTCTATATATATTTTCCTGTTTCTTTCTCTGCATGTTTTCCCTTCTTTTTCTCTCTCCCACCTTTCCAACTCTCTCACAATCATTCCATCTTTCTCTTCTATATTCCACACCCAACTTCTCCCTGTTTAACTTCTTTTTCCTCCCTCTCTTCCTCTGTAACTCTAACTCTGCTTCTCTATCTCTCTTTCTCTCCCTCTCTCTTATTCATCTCTCTCTCCTCTCGTCCTCTAGCTGGCTCTGCAGACAGGACGAGAGCCTCCTCCGATTTGGAGAGTGCAGAAAGCTCTGCTGCAGAAATTCGCACCTGAGATTAAGGACGGCCAGCGGCAGTTCTGTGCCACCAGCAACGTGAGTTGTTCCTCCTTAATGACCTCCTCCATCGATCTGAGAGCTTCTTATCTTCTGTTCGCTCCTCTGTCTCTGCTTTCTGCCAGCTCTAAATTGACTAATAAAATATTTTCCTCTCTACTCACCTGCAGTATCTGGGCTACTTCGGAGACGCGAAGATGAGATACCAACGTCTGTATGTTAAGTTCCTGGAGAATGTGAACAAGAAGGATTACGTGAGAGTATGTTCTCGGAAACCTTGGCACAGAGCCGGCATTGTGCTCAGGTAGAGAATTATAAACCCAAATATAAACACGACCTTCAGAAAGTAATAGGACATCCTCTCAGAAAATCCTGTCAGGTTACCTCATGTTAGCCAGCTTGCTAGTTAAACATTTATGAATATATACCTAAAAAAAAATCCAGTAAGGTTAGCATGAAAGCATTAGGAGTAAAGATTATGAACATTTCTGAATATAACTCAAAATCCTGTCAGGTTTTGTCATGCTAGCTTACTGGCTAATGTTAGTAGTGAATATCATCAATTTATGAACATACAAATTCTCTCAAAGTCCTGTCAGGTTATGTCATGTTAGCCAGCTAGCCAGTATTAAGCAGTAAACATTCAGAATATTTATGATCATAACCTAAAATCTTCTTGGAAATTATGCCAGTTTATCTCAGGTTAGCCAGCTAGCTAGTAGTAGTTTACCTCATGTTAGCTTAATGTCTAGTGTTAGTAGTGAAGATTCAGAACATTCATAAAAATAAAAGGGCCATCTTACCTCTTACCTCATGTTAGCCAACTAGCCAGTGTTAGCAGTAAAAAAATTGAACATTCAGGTTACCTCATTTTAGCCAGCTAGCAGGTAACAGTGAATTTACTGAACATTTATGAACACAACTTAAAAGTCTGAACTCAGAAATCTGGCCAGATTATCTCATGTTAGCCTTGAAAGCATTAGTAGTGATTATTAACATTTATGAACATAACTCAAAAATCTTGTCAGATTATGTTATGCTAGCTTACTGGCTAGTTAGTAGTGAAGATTCAGAACATCATGAACATAATAGTTCTGTCAAAATCCTGTCAGGTTACTTCATGCTAGCCAGGTAGCTAGCATTAACAGTAAACATTCAGGACATTTATTAACATAATTTTCAGGTTAGCTCATTTAGCTGACTAACGTTAGCATTGAAGTTATTGAACATTGTTCTCAGGTTATCTCAAGTTAGCTGTGAAAGCACTGGCAGTGAAGATCATGAACATTTATTCAAATTTTTTTATTCAAATGTTATATTTATGATTATAAATATAAAAAAATCCTGTCAGGTCACCTCCTGTGGGCCAGATAGCTAGCATTATCAGTTAAGACGTTGAATATTTATTAAATTATCTTAAATTATCTCAGAAAATCATGTCATGTTACACATTAAAGAATTAGCTGTGAAAATATGAATATTTATCAATATAACTAAAAAAAAAATCCTGTCAGGTTACTTCATATTAGCCAGCTAGCTAGTGTTAGCAACGAAGATTCTGAACATTTATGAACATTTATAAAAATCCTCCCAGAAATTCTGTCACATTATCTCATGTTAGCTAGCTAGCTAGCTATGTAAATGCACACTCATTTAACAATGACACAAGAATGCCAAGGACTTGTATCATCCTTGAATATATTTCCAAATATTAACTCGGACACGCCCACATCCCCATATTTGGCTTTAGGTCACGCCTACTCATGGTCTCTCTTACGTCTATATAGGGGTTTCATGTAATGACACGCCCCCATTTTCATATAGTTATGTTTATATCACAGTCATCGTGTTTCTTTTATCTCCGACCAGGCGCCAATCACTTGCTAAGCCGCCGCCCACCATCCGCAGTCAAACTCCGCCCCGCGTGGAACGAGAGGAGAGAGAGAAAGCCAGAGAGAGAGAGAGGCAACGAGAGAGAGAGCAGCATGAACAAAGAGAGAGGGAGAGGGTGAAAGAGAGAGAGAGAAGAGAGAGGGAGAGGGAGAAAGAGAGAGAGAAAGAGGCAGAACAGCGGGAAAAAGAAAAACAAGAAAAAGAGAAAGAACGAGAAATGGAACGAGAGCGAGAGAGGGAGGAGAGGGAGAGAGAGAAACAGAGGGAGAAGGAAAGAGAGAAGCAAAGAGAGAAGGAACGAGAGAAAGAGAGAGCAAGAGAAAGAGAGAAACAACAAGAGAAAGAGAAGGAAAAGGAGAGAGAGCGAGAGAAGCAAAGAGAAAGAGAACATGAAAAAGAGAGACAGAAGGAGAAAGAGAGGGAGAGAGAGAAACAACGAGAAAAGGAGAGAGAGGAAAAAGAAAGGGAGAGAGAGCAAGAGAAGGAGAGAGAAAAGGAAAAGAAGCTCCAAGAGAGGCAAAATCAGGAAAAGTTAGAGAGGAGAGGTGGAGCGGAGCGAGGGAGAGTGAGGGAGGAGAAGAGAGGAGGAGCAGGAGGAGAGAAGAGAGCGGAGAAGGCTAGGAGCAGGACTGTAAAAGTGAAGGCGGAGCCTCCACCCAAAAAGAGGAAGAAGTGGCTGAAGGAAGTTCCCTCCTCCGAGTCAGACTCCTCCCCCTCTGCCAGCGAGGATGAAGGTGTGTGTGTTAGCGTGTATAGTTGTGTATGTGTATGTATAGTTGTGTATGTGTGAATGTGTATAGTTGTGTATGTGTGTGTGAGTGTGTATAGTTGTGTATATGTTTGAGTGAGTGTGTGTGTGTGTATAGTTGTGTATATGTGTGTGTGTGTGTGTGTGTGTGTGTGTGTGTGTGTGCGAGTGTGTATAGTTGTGTATATGTGTGAGTGTATGTGTGTGTGTGTGTACAGTTGTGTATGTGTGTGTAAGTAGTTGTGTATGTGTGTGTAAGTAGTTGTGTATGTGTGTGTGGTTGCTGATGTATGTGCGCATATGTACAGTATGTAATAAAATCAAAGGCGTCTTTGGTGGCTGAAGTGAAGCTGCAGTGCTAACGGCGCTAACTAATGATCCAAGTGTATAAGCTCCAGTTTAGCATTTTGCAGTCCGCGTGTCCAAATCGTCACGTCAACACCAACAGCGTCAAATCACTTCTTTTTCTCTATTTTTACGCATTTTTCTCCCTAATTTGATCTCCTGCAAATTCCCACCCACTAGCTAACTCTTAACTACACTAGGCTAGCACATGCTTCATCTGAGACACATGAGGCCAGCCAACCACATCTTCCCAAACTACTGCCCTCTTCCACATACCTGAGCTGACGGACGCTCTGATTGGTCAGCGTCTCTATGATTGACAGGGGAGAGTGTAACAGAGTCCATCTTGGACTCCTGGCCATGGATGGAACTCAAACCTGTTATCTCCTGACAATATCTCAGATGCTCTTCAGTTGCACCCTTGATGTCCACCTTCAAACTTTGGACATCTTTAAGCCACACCCCCTACCTGAATCTGATACTGGTGCAGAGTGACACTGAACTCCTTCCTAAGCACATCAGCGAGTCTGTTTGAAGCACCAAACATCTCCACAAAGCTGAGTGAGGAGATGCCACTGTGGGAGGAGTCACACACACATTCACTGCATCATGCTAAACTGGTGGCTATCTGCTTCCATTCATTGTTAGCTACATTACCTTTGTAGCTCCAGTGCAAAAGTAAAGACACCACCTCAGACACCAAAGACGTTCCAGCAGGTTGTGTAAATGTGGGCTGGAGATGAAGTTGTGGGCATTTTTACTTTTTGGCTGAATTATCACATGGTTTACAAATGTGTGTTTAATCATAACGATGTGTGTGTGTGTGTGTGTGTGTGTGTGTGTGTGGGTGGGTGTTGAACCGTCTCAGGCTCCGTGCGCAGTGTGATAAACAGTCGAGCGATGAGGGAGATGTTCCGCAGCTATGTGGAGATGTTGGTGAGCACGGCGCTCGACCCAGACATGATCCAGGCGCTGGAGGACACCAGCGGTGAGGACGAATTCGGGGAATAGAGGAACTGATGACGATGATGATGATGATGATGATGTGAGGGATTAGAGGGCGGGGCTCAGGATAAAGTGAGGAAAGAGAACATCTAGGACTCCATGTATGGCTCTGTGGATGGATGCATGGGCTTTAATTTGGTGGAAAAGCTTGCTTCATTGCTATGTGTTCATGAGCACATGCAGATCCCACATGAGTCAGGAGGTTAGATTAGATATAAATGTAATGAAGTCATAGCGAAGTGATAGCGAGAATTTTTACCGAAGAACGGAATGCTCTCCCAACATCCTGTGCTGTAAATATTCAGATGTCCTCCCTCGTGTCTCTAGATGAGCTTTATCTCCCACCCATGAGGAAGATCGACAGCATCCTGAACGAACAGAAGCGCAGATTGCTGAGGAGAGTGAACATGAACACTCAGCACCAGGTACCACTTTCTCCAACTCAGGATTAGAAAAAGATATAGCTCTTTTTTTTATCTCCAATTAATCTTCCTGTGTGTGTGTGTGTGTGTGTGTTATACAGGAAGCTCTGCACATGTATCCTCAGATGAGTGCTGATGCTCTGGAGTCTGGCATGGTGAAAGTGCGGCTCGGCGGAGAGGGATATAACCGCAAAACTCTCAACCGTGTAAAAAAGAGTCTGCCCAAGCAACAGGTAAACGCCAAGAAAACTAGATTAACACCAAAACCAGATAAACACCACACAGCCAAGTCAGGAAAATAAACAGACAATTTTTAGAGCAGCTGCTAAAGGAGAACTTTGAGATGGTGGCGCTGACTATGACACAGTGCTGAGTGTCTGTCCATACGGAATGTTGACTGACCTGAGATCAGATTGAGTCAGCGAGTTGGAGTTGGACCCGTGATGAATAACATTGATTATCTCATAACAGTGGTGCGTGTCAAGGTGTGGAACATGTTAGTCTGTAAGTGAAGTCAGTTCTCGTAGTCGACGTGATGGATGCAGGAGAAATGGGCAGGCGTGAAGACTTGAGCAAGACTTTGACAAGGGCCACATTATTATTTGGGGTGCTTCCAGTCAGCAGTGGTGAGAACTTCCTGACAGTGGTCCAAGCAGCCACAAACTACAGATCAGTGACAGGGTGTTGGGCTCCCAAGGATCATCAGTGCATGAGGGTGGTGGGTGTCATCCTGTCTGGTCCTATCCCACAGAAGAGCTACTGTAGCACAAACCGCTGAAAAAGTGAACATCTCTGATACAGCTCTGATATAAAGGAGTCAGAACACACAGTGCAGCGCAGTTTGCTGCGTATGGAGCTGCGTAGCTGCAGACCGGTCATAGTGTCCATGCTGACCCCTGACCTCCACTGAAAGCTTCTACAATGGGGACGTGAGCATCAGAATTGGACCATGGAGCAGTGGAAGAAGGTGGCCTGGTCTGATGAATCACGTTTTCTTTTACATCATGTGGACGGCCGGGTGCGTGAGTGTCGCTTACCTGCGGAAGAGATGGCACCAGGATGCACTATGGGAAGAAGGCGAGCCGGTGGAGGCATTGTGATGGTCTGGGCAATGTTCTGCTGGGAAACCTCGTGCCCTGGCCTTCATGTGGATGTTCCTTTGACACGTACCACCAACCTAAACATCTCTATGGACTAGGTACACCCCGTCAACGTCATTCCCTAATGGCTGTGGCCTCTTTCGGCAGGATGACGCTCCCTGCCACACTGCAGAAACTGTTCAGGAATGGTTTGAGGAACATGACAAAGAGTTCAAGGTGTTGACTTCAATTTCAACAGATCCCAATCTGATCAAGCATCTGGGGGATGTGCTGGAACAATTCCAATCCAACTTACAGGACTTACAGGATCTTCTCCTAACATCTTGGTGCCATGTGTCACTTATTAAAGGGTAAAATAATTAATTAAACTGTAATAAAACCTAAGAAATTTTAGCTTTGCACTGTTGAGTGCTGTGATGTTGCAGCTCATTACAACACGATGGATATTTTTAAGAGTGCTGGTGCTGTAGTATAGAAAAGATAACATCTCTTTTGTCATTGATAAGATAAAACTGTGTGGGAGAGGGTGATGCACTACAAAACGAACCAATTTCCTGTGTCAGGAGAAAGTTTTTACAAGAAGGGAAGCATCCTTTATAAGAGCGTTAATGTGAGAAGTGTCATTGCAAACTCCAGGGAACTGATAAACACACAGTGCCACCAAACGAGCAATCCCCAGAGTTCTGTTCATTTTATTCCTCTTCTGTCCCTCAGGATCTGAAGCTGTCGACTGAGATGTGTCGGATCTACAGCCTGTACCACTCGCTCCATCATTATAAATATCACACCTTTCTGCACTGCAAGAAGGAGGTACAGGAAACCTCGCATTTATTGGCATGTGCTGTGGAGAAGCGTAATACCGTACTGTCTAACGCTGTGTCCGAATCGCATTGTAGTAGCGATGTCCGAAATCATAGTGGACTGTCTTGGTCCCATAATGCAATGCGATATGTACAGTTGTGTACACATGATGCACCCAGGCACTCTGCGTTGTTTGGTTTGATTCACACACTCATTCTCACTGAATCCAATCATTTGGCTCAGCTCACCAATAAAAGTCGACTCTTTTGGTTCCCAAACGACTCACTGACATGTTTTTTTCTAAACCGGATCATTTTTATGATATTTTGACCTTTCATTGTTCTTTTCTTACTTTTACAATCTTACTCTACCTTCTAATTAACAAAATAACATTACAGTAGTGCAGCGGCTCTTCCGTCATGGTGATTCATTCGCACAGAGTCGATTCACCATTCACACTAACGAGCAGCTCTGATGTTTCCAGGGAAGCATTCTGATTAACGGGATTATCTACATCCGGGGGGAAAAGGCTCATGTGTGTGAGTCGATCCTCAGCGTTCACCTAAAAGCGCTGAATCAAGGAGTCGACTCATTTTCAAATGACTCATCAGTAATTTGCACTGATTCATTGAGGAATCACATGAGCAACATTCCCTCTTGGTAATGTCTCATTTTTACAAGATTTCTTGGTTGCATTTTGTTCTTAAATGTGTAACGTTGACTTTTTAGCATAGAATTAGCAAAAACACAAAATGTGGTTCACTGACTTTCTGTTTATTTTATTTAAAATGTGTTTTTTGTTTATTAATAGTTTACTTTCGCTCTATAATTTGAGTAATAGTGTTGCATGTGTCCTTGGCAGTCAGTATCACAATACCTTCATAAAGAAAATAAATAAAAATGAGAGAGAGAACTTCCTCTTCCTCTGAGAATCATGGGAAATTCAGAAATCTGGATGATGCAAATTAAACCTATGACTTGTGGAATGATCTAAATACTTCATACGGGTGAATCGTAGGGTTCTAGGACTCGAGACCGGTCTAGAGGCAGTTTCTTTTTCGTACTTGGACTTGTCTCTGTCTTGGACACTGGTCTCATTAAATATGGTTTTGATCTCGGCTGAGAGTTTATTAAAAATGATGATTGTGTTGTCTTTTCTTTGCACATGCACAAAGTATGACTTGGCCTCGACCCCTTTAAGATTCGGTCATGACTCGATCTCGGCTAGTTGTAGTCTTGGACTTGACTACAGCACTAGAACGTGTTGAACGAGTGAAATAAAATGTAAACATTTCGTTAAGTGGTTAAATTAATGCAAAAAAAAATCAGGGTTCTGAAGTATTTTATTGATTATATATATATATATATATATATATATATATATATATATTCAAAGGTAAAGTGTAGCTATCCTGGGATGAGTCAGTAGATCAGTAGAGAGGTTTATGTGTGTGTAAGTGTGTAAAATGTCTGTTCTCTTTACTTTATACACAGATCTGTAATTGTAATATCAGTGGCACGCAGATGGCGTCCTGATGGTCGAATCACTCGTCTGTGTAGCGTTTCTGATTTTCCTCAGTGTGTGTTTCTGATTTTCCTCAGTGTGTGTTTCGGATTTTCCTCAGTGTGTATTTCTGATTTTCCTCAGTGTGTGTTTCTGATTTTCCTCAGTGTGTGTTTCTGATTTTCCTCAGTGTGTGTTTCTGATTTTCCTCAGTGTGTGTTTCTGAT
>CM074957.1:302678-312678 GCA_037577455.1 Pangasius macronema
TTCTGATTTTCCTCAGTGTGTGTTTCTGATTTTCCTCAGTGTGTGATTCTGATTTTCCTCAGTGTGTGTTTCTGATTTTCCTCAGTGTGTGATTCTGATTTTCCTCAGTGTGTGTTTCTGATTTTCCTCAGTGTGTGTTTCTGATTTTCCTCAGTGTGTGTTTCAGAGACGGTGTAAGATTCCGCCTTGTCTTCTGGAGATCAGGAGTTTGGTGTTTATTGTTGGAAGTTTAAAAACCTGAGAGTGCTCTCTCCGAGTGTGTGAGAGACGGCTTCTCCTGTCCTCCTGTCAATCAGAGCCGCAGGAGCTAATCAGGGTCGTCTGTTAGCTCATGTGTACAGAGCAGGGTCAGATAGAGTCTTCTCTGACAGTGTGAAGGCTTCTCGTGTCAGACGAAGCACGAGTGACTCCTCAACCTCAACCTCGACTGATAGAAAGTGGAACTGTCTGTGACTAAATTGTCCCGGAGATCGTGAAGTCAAATCTAGATGAGAAAGAAATTGGCCCATCAATCCCATTGACGCTAGCCAATCACGGTCATCTGTGAGCTCATGTATGCAGAAGAGGGCGGATAGCGCTTTCCTCTGAGGGTGTTACGCCTCCCTGTGATGCAGCAGGAGCAGCAGTTTCATAAGATGTGGTTGGCTTCATGTGTCTTGGAGGAAGAAAGTGTTAGCCTTCACCCTCCCGGACTGGTAGCTCTTGTGTGATGGGGAGAGCTGACTGAGGGAGGGAAAGGCCACGAAAAAATGAGGGAGAAAATCTGTGAAAAATGAGGATGACAGGAATGCTCTCTTTTAAGGTGAATTTGTGTTTGTGAGTTATTGTTTATGACTGTACATGTTCTAAATGTGGAAGTAAAACAACGGGTGCTTCCGAGAACTCACGTGAGCCCAGAAATCAATCGAAGTCCACCATGTACCGATTTTTAAAACGCAGTCTGAGGACTCAGGGAGAGAGAGAAGAGAGAGGAGATCTAGAGAGATGACACACAGGTGCTTCCTCTGTAGGTGTGTTTTTTGGTAGCGTGTGTAAATTCTCTATCATTCCTCAAAAAAAAGATATAATAATAAGAACCACAAATACAAAACAAAAAACAAAAAAAAGACACCGGGTACAAGTAAAATCCTTCCTGAAAGCTGATTAATTATCACGGCTTGCTTTACACCTGGGGAAGTCAGGTGAGAATCTGTTTCAGGGTAAAACATCAACGTTTAAGCGTGCGATGAAGCTACACGTGCAGTAATGCTTTAATAATAGGGAAGTCTGTGTGTAATCAGTGTTGTGTAAATGCAGTTAGTACAGAAACTACTGACGTCAACAAAAAATAAACTCACTAAAGTCTCGTCAAAGTGGTGAAGTTGGTAAATATGTTTTTCTCTGCTTTCATGGAGGGAGGAGTGAAGAAGCAAGGAACGGAAATAAGAAGCACATATATTTACTCACACAGCGCAAGTGTGACAAAATGACATCCACTGAATGCTAATGTTTACTGATTTGTTTGAACAGAATAACAACTTAGAGACAGTTCTAGTGAGAATCTGATGTGTGTGTGTGTGTGTGTGTGTGTGTGTGTGTGTGTGTCTTTTATAAAAGACAGACGATGCAAAGGATGATGTTGTTAATCAGGACGGTTGTATTGAACAGTTTAAGGGATGGATGGATGATCTGTCCAGCTTTTGGAGAGATAAATGGCACGGAGTCGTTTGGGAGCCAAAAGAGTCGACTCTTATTGCACTGACTCTTTAAACGAGGTTGAATTCCCATCACTAATCACTGCCTCTGGGTTCTTTAAATGATTGAAATGTACATTAAATGTGTTTATATAATATTGACAGTGGATTATGTGAGTTAATGATGTTAATGCATTTATGATGCCGCAGATAGAAGCACAGGTTTATGATTTATAGGAATTTCTTTTGCATTAAACGTTTCTCTTTGTAGAAACCATAAGATGGCTGTGCTTGTTCTTCCTTGGACAGCTTTAGGACTGCAATTGCTAAGAACAGTTTGCACTCAAATCCCTATCAGTGAAGAGTTAATAACTTCAGTTATTAGACTTTAAGTTAAAACTATAATGAATTCAGAAATGACTCATAAGTTCCTGGCTGCACGACTGCACTGTTTGTCCGTGTAGTGCGCAGTTACAGAAGGGAATGATTTATAATGATTTATAATGATTTATAATGATTTATAATGATTTATAATCGCACTATCCAGATGAGGATATTCTTCCTCATATCGTCTCAGGGAGTTTTTCCTCACCACCGTCACCTCTGGCTGCCTCATTAGGGATAAATTTATAAATTTAACATCTACATCTTTCTGTAAAGCTGCTCCATTGTTAAAAGCGTTATACAAATAAAAGTAAAGTGAATTGGTGTCGTCTCCTGGTTTCAGACGGACAGTATCGAGCAGGCGGCGGACGATCCCGGGCAGGAGGAGGTGGTTCAGCAGTGTATGGCCAACCAGAGCTGGCTGGAGACCCTCTTCAACTCCTTCATCGAACTGCTGACTCTTAGCAACAAGCCTTAAAGGTCAAAGGTCAGAGCGCACTCACAGCGGCGGAGAGGAGCGAGAACCGTTACTGAAGCGTTACAGACCTCCGAGCAGCAGGAAGATCGAATGTACCGAGTTCCTGACACAGTCCTGTAGAAGGAGCGAGCCATGTTCTGGGCTGCTGCATCGTCACTTGAAGATGTTTTTTTTTTTTTGTGACACTTTTCGTTTCTTGTATTTTGTGAAAAACAGAAGGCAGAAAGAAAAGAGAAAAGAGAGAATGTGTGAAGGTGTGAAGAAGGGTAGAGACAGTGCCCAGGGGAACAGGGTTAGAGCCTCGAACAGCGCGACGTTCCATGCACACTCTTCTTAAATATATAAATATGTATTATTATTATTATTATTATTATTATTATTATTATTATTATTATTATTGACATTTATGATTTGTATTATTTCTACAAGGACATTTGTAAGTCCACCCCTTAAAAAGCCTGAAGCTGGGGCCGTTTGCTGTTATTATTTTGAATAATAATGTTCATGTTTATTAGGATGTACATGACATGGCCTACCCATAATTCCCTGCTCTTCCTGCCTCTGAAAGAACTGAAGTTAAAAAAAAAAGGGGGTCGGACTTAAAGGGAGAGTCTAAAGCTGTGTGTGATGTCATTTTTTTCTCAGAAAAAAAGAACAAAGACAAAAATGTATTTAAATTTAAAAACGTGTTTCTTTCTGTTTGTTCTTCAAAAGAAAAAAAGGGAAAAAACGGATAAAACTGATAAATATCTGTTCGTTTTCTCAAAGAAAGCGTGATGGTGCAGAGGGATGTAACATTTTTTAAATGTGAAAATGTCTGTGTTTGGTTTTTTTTAATCTGTTGGTTGTTTGCTATGATGATTATTCTTATGATCATAATTATTATTATTATTATTATTATTATTATTATTATTATTTTGGAGCTTTTCTGTTTTATTTCTCTGTAAATATTGTACAGTTGCTTCAGTCTCATCTGACAATGAGCGCTCCTGTATTTGACGACCGCAAATAAAATCAGAAGAAAAAAAAAGGTTCAAGCGATGAAAATGGCGGAAGAATCAGAAACGACTCTTTTCATTGTCCAGGTGGAAATGTGGGATAAATTCACTTAACTTTAATCTCGTGGTTTCTGCAACTTCACGTTTCTGAAGCGGACGACGTTAAACTGTGTGTAACACCCTAACCCTAACCCAGTAAAGGCTTTAGTCTGGTTTGGGAAAATGCTAGAATATTCTTTAAAAAAAACACTCATTAAAGGTGCAGTCAGTGTTTTTTCTCCGGACCGTTTTGATAAAATACACAGGAGATAAAAAATGCACCTTCCGCCTTCTGCACCAGCATTTGAGTGTCACAGGACGCTTTCTCATACACACTGAGTTTAGTGAGTTTGGACAGAACCCTGGTGTGTTCTCCTCCTCGGTGCAGGTGAGAACACACTCGGTCCATCGCGCTCGGGTCCGAGAGAGAGAGAGAGAGAGAGAGAGAGAGAGAGAGAGAGAGAGAGACATCTCGGTCTGCTTCTGAATGAACTCTAGTGAGGAAGCGATTCGACTCTGAATCGACTCGCTGCAGGAAGTGAATCAGACACGCTGTGAGTTCTGGGTTTTGGGTTTTTTCTGTAGATTGGGTTTTTCAGTCGAGCCGTGTGTTCTGGAGACTTGGAAAGAAAACTCTGGATGCGAAACACAAAATGATTTAAATGCGTTAGTGATATAATTATATAATCAGTTATTTATCACCAGCTGCGTGTTCTCTGTGCTCAGGGGATTTTTTAGAGGTTTATTTAGATTTGTTGTGATGATTCGCGTTGGCGACCCCTGAAGGGAAAAGCCGAAAGAAGAAGAAGAAGAAGAAGAAGAAGAAGTCTTGCAGGGATGTTCTCCCCCTACACGCCCCTCACACAATGTTTTTTGTTTGTTTTTGGCTTGTTTAAATATGTGACGTGTGAAACCAAGAAAGAATTTCTCTGTGATTGGACTAAACGGACCAATAGGTGTGAAAGCGGCCATGGTGTAGCGTTTTGGGGGCGTGGCTTTACAGGAAACCGCTGAAATCACTGACTACACCTTTAATACACCTCGAGCCAGTTTTAACCTTTAGTAGTTTATCAGAACAATGTATAAATAGTTTTCTCAGTTTTCCCCTTTGTTTTAAAATTCTTCATGAGGTGCATTTAACCTGCGATCAGATAAAGATAACTTTAACGTTTATAATATCATTACAGCGCTTGATCACGCGCCTGTTGTCTTGCTATTTTGTGATTGCTGACTCACAAGCTGTCGCCTGTCTGGTCCCGGCTTCCTCCCTTCCTCAGCTCTCAGCCGCTCTGGCTTTCAGCTTGGGGAACAAAAAGCAGAAAAGCAGTGAGTGAGACAGAGAGGATTGAAAGCCACACATTAAACTGTGCTGATGTGGTTAATGGTCCCTCTGCATGCTGTAATTCCACCATCGCACGGCTTTTTGAATAAAAGTGTGGGGGGGAAATCGGCTGCAAATGAAAACGCCTCTCTGAGAGTACAGGAAATGAAATGTTTTTTTATTTAGCTGCTAATATTCTTTCATTACAGCTCACACAGCATTAGATTTGAACCTCTGCAGTTCTCATCCGAGGTAAACACTCCACACTTGGGAAAGGAGGAGAGAGAGAGAGAGAGAGAGAGAGAGAGAGAGAGAGAGATCTCAAATCTGGAGAACTACATATTCCTGTAGTTACCATGGCAACGCAGTCATGGCAACCTTGCTAGCATTTTTCTGTCTGCGATGATGGCTGTCTTTCTTTGTCTCTCTCTCTCTCTCTCTCTCTCTCTCTCTCTCTCTCTCTCTGTAACTCTCACTCTCTTCAAAATTATTGCAGATTTTCCTGCAGGGATGCTGCTAAAATATGACTGCACAGACACATATGCATAACACACACACACACACACACACACACACACACACACACTTTCCTGTTTACAGAACTGCCATGGTCCGTGCTTTTATGTACATTGAATAATAATAATAATCGTTCCTCATCTCTTTTCCCTTCTCTGTGCTGTATCTCAGACTGTCTCTTTTCTCTTTCTCTTTTTTCTCTCTATCCTTTTGTGATCCCTTCATTTTGCTCTCCATCTACACCACTGATTAACAACCCTGTACCTGCAGCTCTACCTCCCTACAGAATCCACTTTCAGTCCACTACATTAGCGTTGGATCAGAGCTGGAACTGAATTCTGGAGGTTCAGGGTTGAGGATCGCATCCTAATCCACTTCTTCTTCACAGTCTGCTTCTTCCTCCCCTTCCTCCTCCTCCTCCTCCCCTTCCTCCTCCTCTTCCTCCTCTTCCAGGGTGCTGTTTCTCATGCGGACACAGAGAGGCGCCAGTCGGCCGTCCGGCATCACCGACATCGGCTGAATGATCTTATCCCTGAGAAACACACAGAGAAGGAACAGGTAAAGGAAAGGAAAAGAGGAACGCTTAAACTCAAACACACACAGAGTTAAAGGTGCAGTCAGCGATTTTGGAGGAAATTACTTAAAGTTATCTGTGGAACCTTTTCAGTATATTAGTGCTTCCTCCTAAGGTCAGGAACAACACCGAGGGATGTGATCACGCCGTGCTCGTTAATAGATAATTATATCAACAGAGTAAACATGGCTTAAGACTGTTTTAAAGGTGCGGTCAGTAACACCTGCATGCCAGCTGTCTTGTCACTTTCTAAATGCAGACAAGGCTAAAGAGGCTTATGTGCGGTTATATGAGCCACGTGATTGACAGGTGAGTAGAACCGCCTCCTTGTCCTGATTGGTTGCATATTGATGGTCCAATTCGTACGCTGCCTATAGTGTAAAGGAAGCAAAATGGTTTCTTTTCTGGGCCTCTTTGTGTTTTTTTCTCACTCAGTTTTAGTAACAGGTTGAATTTACGCACGTGAGCATCTTTAACATGTTCTGCGCGTGTCCTACAGATGCAGTAATCACTGGCTCCGTGAGGTTGTTTTTTTTTAAAGGTGTTCATGCTGCTGCTGCAACAAGGACCTGAAAATTGAGAAGCTGCCCCTCTGTGCAGTGATGGAAGCAACCATGTGGTGTCTGATCCAATCACAGACAGGGGGAGGTCTCAGAGTGAAAGAGGTGGAGTTTGAGACTTTGGGACTTTGGGAGACTCGCAAACCTGAACTACAGATGAAAAGATTTAGTTTGATGCTTACGGCCGCTTTAAAAGTTCCTCATGTCACCTTTAAGAGATGTTTTTAATAGGAATAATCGGAAATGTAACCTACACACAGGCTCCGCCCACACATGCACAGATATTTTTAAAATGTAATTTTTACATCTACATATTTCAGAAAAATTTCTGTTCACAAGAACAGAAACATTCCTTCCACACGAAAATGCAAAAATTATTTAATAACGCTCACTTGAGCACGCTGAGCTGCACACTGAGCTATAGAGAAGAAGAAATGAGGTGGAGGAAAGGTCTGGGTGGAGAAAGGTCTGGGTGGAGAAGGGTCTGGGTGGAGAAAGGTCTGGGTGGAGAACTCATCTGTAAGACATAATTCTGCCATGGATTCCTCTCTGAGGTCCCAGAAAAGAGATTACTTACTGTTCCTGTTATTGCCATCTAGTGTGCTGGAGTGAAACTGGAACTGTGAGTTAAGCGTCGTCTGTGCAGGAAGGTTATAAACACTTTCTTGGTCATTTTTGTTATTTTTGGAGTGTGACGACCAGGAGGACTCATGATGATGATGATTATGATGATTATGATGAACTAATGCTTCAGGTTCCACTGGAATACAGCGTGTTGTGCCGGGTCTGAGCCTAAATCTGGGTTCTCAGTGCGGTTTGTTGGATTCATTAGGAGTACATCTCTGATCGGGGTGTAATAATCAAACAAAGTGTAACGTGACGTCAACGTTTTCAAAAGATTCTCCTGTCCATCTGAATAAAAACAGTGGAAAGTTAGTTTTGAAATTTCTCCACGTTGGAGGGAATTTTTATGCAAAGCTAAATTTTCAGAGCACGGTTTTTGTGTAGACGGCAGACCAAGAAATACTGCACTTCCAGAAAATTCCATATACTGTGGAACGAGGCCTCAAACACACACACACACACACACACACACACACACACACACACACACACCTGGAGAGTCTGTTGAACATGGCGACGAGACGCACAGCTTCGGCCTCCTTCTCCTCCTCACTCATGCCCTCCATGGGGTCGGGCTGCGGCTCCTCCACTCGACCCGTCACCAGGTTGATCCTGCCTCTGGCCTGTCGGTACTCCTCCGTGTCCGAGTCCGAGTCGCTGGAGTACTGAGACTGAGGCGCCGAGCTGCGACCGCTCAGGAGACCTCGGGCTGCTAGCAAACCTGCTGCATTGCCATAACCGGTGTACTTCACGAACCGGCCCACTGACACACACACACACACACACACACACACGGTTATTAGTCAGAGAGACACTCACCCAGTGTCCATTTTATCACTTCCACCTCTCACTCCGATCACTTTCTGAGCTTGTAGAAAAATATTGGCACCCCACCACACTGCTCACTGAGCCCGAGCCATGACTGCGCAGATTTGTTTTGTCGTGTAAATCAGCAGCAGACTTTTTTGTCAGATTTTTGTTCGTCACCGATCGATGGACTCAGTGACTCAGTCGTCTGCTGATATGACACTCACGGCCTTCTCTGTTCCATTCCATCAGCCAGAGGGAAAAAAACCTGCTCCCTGTTCGTAACATGCTGTAATTTAATTGATTTATTTCACAGCTTCATGTGGTGATTGTAGCTCAGCACTCTACAGAACCCCGGCGTCACACAGCACCAGGCCACACCCTGAGCTCAGGCTCAGAACTACTGGTATTAGCCAGAGAAATCAATTAATGCTTTAACTAGATAACTACATCAGCGTACATTTGACTTACATGCTGTTTAATATTAAGTTTTGTCCTGGTTTATTAGAACTCCGGATCTTTTGCTTCGGGTGAATTCTCTAGTGAATTTTTATATTATCAATTTTTATATTAACTTCCTAAAGGGTCTTTAGTTTGGAAGCTTTTCTAGGGAAACAGAACTTTCTGTTGGAAGGTGTAATGATTATCGTGATCTTATGTTCTTATGTACACACACTGATCTACTTTATTGTTTCTATTATTATTTATATTTATATCCTATATTATTTTTATTTTATTCTACTTCTGATGTTTATGGATTTCTTTTTTCTTTGATGTTGCTCCTCCCACTTGTGCTGTTTTGACAACTTGAATTTACCCTACGGGGGATCAATAAAGGTATATCTCATCTCATCTCATCTCATCTCATCTCATCTTATCTCATCTCATCTCATCTCATCTCATCTCATCTCATCTCATCATCTCATCTCATCTTATTTCATCTCATCTCATCTCATCTCATCTCATCTCATCTTATCTCATCTCATCTCATCTCATCTCATCTCATCTTATCTCATCTTATCTCATCTCATCTCATCTCATCTCATCTCATCTTATCATCTCATCTCATCTTATCATCTCATCTCATCTCATCTGATCTCATTTCATCTCATTTCATCTCATCTCATCTGATCTCATTTCATCGCATCTCATTTCATCTCATCTCATCTCATCTTATCTCATCTTATCATCTCATCTTATCTCATCTTATCTCATCTTATCTTATCATCTCATCTCATTTTATCATCTCATCTCATCATCTTATCTCATCTTATCTCATCTTATCTCATCTTATCTCATCTTATCATCTTATCTCATCTCATCTTATCATCTCATCTTATCATCTCATCATCTTATCTCATCTTATCTTATTGTAAGATGAGGGGAAATGTGATGTATGTTGCAGTATGAAGATGAGAAATACATGTTTCCTGTAAATGTTTATAAAGGAGGCGTCGGTTCTGTGTGACTGTAGGAACAGGGCAGAATTCCGACGCTGTGAGTAGTTTAATAAGTGGAATTGTTTTGGATGATAAATTTCATCTTTCTACTGCTAGACCTTCTAAATGACTCAAGATGGCTGACGTTAAAGCTCTAACTGTAGGTGTGAGTTTCTGTACCGTTTTCTTTGCAGAGCACAAACAGCAGCTCAGCGGCGCAGTGTTTCAGCTCCGTGTCCACGTGCGTCATCAGTCTCACCAGCTTGTTCCGGATCGTGTCCCCTTGCTCGGGCCTCAGCACCACGTCCCTCAGCGGCGGCAGAATCTGACCAATCACAGCACAGAAAGGTCAGACGACTCAGACCTCAACTCCTGTCAGTGTTATAGAGTGTGTTTTATGATGAAACTCCTTCAGGGTAAATTCTTTTAGTGTGCAGATGATGTGAAATGTGCGATATGAAAAATGATTACTGTAGAATTCTCACTTTTAAAAATTAATCACGTGTTAGTGTTGAATTTATGCAAATGACGTAGTGGCTGTGTTGCATTATTAACCAATCAGAACTAATCAAACCCCTAGGCACATG
>CM074957.1:317651-328745 GCA_037577455.1 Pangasius macronema
AGCAATAATTAGTGTACATTTATATATTATATCGTTAGCCTCATAGCATAATTGCCCAAGTCATATTTGGTCAAACATGAGGCTAACGATATATAATATTATAAAACGAATGAATAAATATTCCTATCTCGCTTTTTTCATCAGAGAAACTCTTTTAAATCAGATTTTAAATAACTTTGTATCCAAATAAAGCGCCTCAGAGATACAGTTTATAAAATCCAAAATAATAAACAGGATATATTGTTAGAAATCTCTTATTTAAGTCCCGAGGAAATAAAAAAATTCAGACTTATATTATATTTTTAAAAATAATTTTTAACCTGCTGGTGGAAAGTTAGATGAGATGATAGAGAGAGAGAGAGAGAGAGAGAGAGAGAGAGAGAGAGAGAGAGAAATGAGATGAGATGAGAGAGATGAGATGAGAGAGATGAAATGAGAGAGATGAGATGAGATGAGAGATGAGATGAGATGAGAGATGAGATGAGAGATGAGATGAGATGAGAGATGAGATGAGAGATGAGATGAGATGAGAGAGAGAGAGAAATGAGATGAGATGAGAGAGAGATGAAAGAGAGATGAGATGAGAGAGAGAGAGAAATGAGATGAGATGAGATGAAATGAGAGAGAGATGAAAGAGAGATGAGATGAGAGAGAGAGAGAAATGAGATGAGATGAGATGAGATGAGAGAGATGAAATGAGAGAGAGAGAGATGAGATGAGAGAGATGAAATGAGAGAGAGAGAGATGAGATGAGAGATGAGATGAGAGATGAGATGAGAGAGATGAGATGAGATGAGATGAGAGATGAGAGAGATGAAATGAGATGAGATGAGATGAGAGATTAAAGAGATGAAATGAGAGAGAGAGAGAGAGAGAGATGAGATGAGATGAGAGAGATCAGATGAGATGAGATGAGATGAGAGAGATGAGATGAGATGAGATGAGATGAGAGAGATGAGATGAGATGAGATGAGATGAGAGAGAGATGAGATGAGATGAGAGATGAAAGAGATGAAATGAGAGAGAGAGAGAGAGATGAGATGAGAGATGAAAGAGATGAAAGAGATGAGATGAGAGACAGATGAGATGAGAGAGAGAGATGAGATGATAGCGAGTTCTGCTGATAGTGAGATGTTCTGTTGGTGGAAAGTTATAAAAAGCTCTATAGATTAAATAAATATGCAGAATATTATTTACGTTTTAAATAATGTGAATTAGTTCTTAAATAAATATTAAAGGCGTCTCTGAGTGCAGAAAGTAAGAGTCCGTGGTTTACAGCGCGTGGTTTACAGCGCGTGCTGCAGTGCGCATCCTGTCCTCCGGGGGGCAGTAGAGATTCCAAACAACACGACATGCGCGAGTAAGAGCAACGCGTAAACAGAAAAAAACACCATTTCCCATAATTCCCTGCGGTTTTTCCCCTTACAGTGAGGGGAGTAAAATGGCGGATTAGGATGGGATGGGCCTCTTATTGTGTTCTTAATAGGAAAAAAATGTTTCGGGTTTTAATTTTGTGTTTTAGAGGTTACTGAAATACGTTTTAAAAGCTTTAAGTACCTCGCGGCTGTGTGGAAGCGCCTGCTGATAAAACTCTGCCCGGGGAAGGTAAATGATTTTTTAGTAAATGTTAGCCTGCTAGCTAACTAGCTAACTGGCTCCTCGTTAGTCACTGGATATGAATCGGATGCTAACTGGTGTAGCTATGGAAAGCTATCTTTTATTTTTAGCATTTTAATGTGAAGGAGAGCGTACAGCTGAGATTAACGCGACCCTGAAGTGAGAAGTGGACAGAATTAGCGTTAGCTAGCAGTGCTGGGATGCTAACTGGCTGTAGCTGAAGTTAGCTCGCTAGCGGACAGACCGCGTCACCGCGTCATTCATTACTGTTAAAGCTTTAAAACATTACAATATTAAAGCACGACGTGCTCTGAGTTTTATTTAAAAGTGTATGAAATGCCAGCGTTAATCTACAGACACACAGCAGAGGAGAGAGAAGAGACACACAGCAGGATTCAGCAACTGAAGCACAAACAGGAACTGGAAAATTATATTAAGATAAAGTTATAATCTGTGTTCAGGTTATGAACATTTATCTGTTCTTCAGGATTCCTGGATGAGGGATGAAATGAGAGAGAGAGATGACAGATGAGAGAGAGGGTTGAAAGAGATGGAATGAGAGAAAGATGAGATGAGGGGGGATGGAATGGGTGAGAGGGAGATGAGATTTGATGATTGAGATGAGATGATGGTGAGGAGAGAGAGATGAGATAAGATGATGGTGAGAGAGATGAGATGATGGTGAGGAGAGAGAGAGATGAGATGATGGTGAGGAGAGAGAGAGAGATAGGATGATGGTGAGGAGAGAGAGAGAGATGAGATGATGGTGAGGAGAGAGAGAGAGAGAGAGAGAGATGATGATGATGAGATGAAAGATGTGTCAGATGTTCTGGTTTGAGTGTTTCAGAATCTGCTGAAATAAGTTTTAAAAGCTTTAAGTACCTCGTGGCTGTGTGGAAGCGCCTGCTGGGGATTTTCACACTGGAGAGGAACCCCAACTCTGCTGTTGTAGCTCATCCACCTCAAGGTTCGAGGTGTTGTCGATTCTAAGATGGTTGTAAAGTGTGATTATTTTAGTTACTATAGACTTCCTGTCAGCTCAGACCAGTCTGGCCGTTCTCCTCTGATCTCTCTCATCGCACGGTGGTTCTACTTGCAGATCCTCCGCTCACTGGATGTTTTTTGTTTTTAGTACCATAAAGTGTAAACTCTAGAGACGGTTGTGTGTGAAAATCCCAGGAGATCAGCAGGTATAGAAACACTCACACCAACAACCACGCCACGGTTAAAGTCACAGAGATCACACTTTCTCCACGTCCAGATGTTTGATGTGAACGTTACCTGAAGCTCTTGACCTGCAGCTGCAGGAGTTTATTACTGCGCTGCTGCTACATGATTGGCTGATTAGATAACTGCATAAATGAGCAGGTGTTCCTAATAAAGTGGCTGGTGAGTGTAGATTTGGTGGAAATGTAGCTATAAACCTATAATATGTAGTAAAACGATAATTTGTGGATTAATACTTTGTTGAAAGACTGAACTTGAAGCTTTTTTAATTACCATCTAATTTTCCAAACAAACATTAATTAATTAAGTTATTAGTGACTGCTTATTTCCAAAAGCTTATTATTTAATTAATAATGATGATAATTATTGCTGCTGTTAATCTTCTGTATTTTTTTCATAAAGTGTAATCATTTATTCAGCATTTTTATATTATAATTATTAATAAGATGTTTATTTATTTGCTAAATTACTTACTTTCTGTACTACGGCTTCTGTTATTATATATTTATTTAATTTATTAAAAAAAAAATCCATCACCTGTTTTTCCGGGTTTTGTTTCAGTGTGCTATAAATTTCATCTTTGTGTTTCTGTACCAGAATTTTAAATTTCATATTTGAATTTTTTGTAAGTGTCCAAAAAAAAAAAAAAAAAACTGTTTAAAAGTAATAGTGGTACAGCCTGAAATAATTTCTCATTTCAGTGTGAGTCTCGGGATCGACGCTGCTCAGATGGAGTGGAAGAAGAAGAGGAGGACATTACGGCTGGTAAAAGGACAGTTTGTCTGAGGCGTTACCACGGAAACGGACAGACCGTATGACGAGCCTGATTGGCGGGTAATGTAAAATGGACAAAACATCAATCTGTCAGAGGAAGCGTGAAGTTGCCTTCGTTTACACCATCTGTTCCTGGATCGATCGAAGTTGAGGGTTGACCTGTGTGTGTGTGTGTGTGTGTGTGTGTGCGTGTGTGTGTGTGTGCGTGTGTGTGTGTCTGCGTGCGTGCGTGCGTGTGTGTGTGTGTGTGTTCGTGTACGCGCGTGTGTGTGTGTGTTGTGATTGTACAGCAGGCTGCTGTTTATCCAACACTACGTCGCTTATGTCTCAGCTGTGCTCTCAACACCGGCTCACTGATCAGTAAGTGTTATACCACAATAACTTGCTAACGATTACAAGTGATTTTTTGTTTGTTAAAGAACGGCATGTCATACTTTTTATCCGTTACTAGTTACGTTTAACGCCGGTGAACCGAGTTTGGTTCCTGTTCTCACTTAATAGCAGCTATAATCAGTTGTTCCCTGACCAGTCTCTCTTTTTTCTCTCATATGGTGTGATTGATTGGATTTAATTTTAATTGAATACTGTGATTGATTTCTGATTTTGTCTTTTCCAAGTCTCTTTGATGTCACGCCTACGTCAGCGGTGAGAGTAAACGAGCCTTTGTTGCTGAAAGAAGGGCAGGTAAATTCACCTTTTTTTTAATGTATAATGTCTCCTTAGATGTCTCCTGCTGAAGTGATTTACAGATTCGTGTGTTCCTCTCTTAGGCTACACATTTGACGGAGAGCTCCTTCCTGCATCCCTCAGGGTAGAGGAGTGGTTTATACACCACTCCGTCGAACTGCGGCACAGATGCCCAGGCCGTCTGCTCTCTGCACCTCTCAGAGGGCGGCTGAGACTGCTAAAAGCCCTCTCCCTTCTTCTCCCTCCACATCTCCATCCTCACCTTCATCTGCTCCCTCTTCCCCCTTCTCTCCGTGCTCAACGTCTCCCGGAAGAATGGGAACGGGATATCGAGAGGACGAGGACGGTGGCCATCCTGGGAACAATCGGGTCGGAAAAGCAGGAGGGGACGGCGTGTCGTCGACCTCATCATCGTTGGCTCCGTCTTTGCTCTCTGCACCTCCTTCGGCTTCTTTACGTCGTCTGTCCTCATCACCCCGTCTTTACGACGATGGCCAGAGGGAGGGCGTGGACACGGAGATATACGACCCCTTTCAACCCACAGAGGGCGAGGGCGTACCAGGCATTGCGGTCGGAGACGAAGGAGATAAGTATGACCCCTTTGAACCCACCGGATCACCGGCGTCAGAGAAAGAGATGGATGGGGAGCAAGACGGAGAGGAGGAAAGCTCGATTAACAGCATACGAATAGCATGCGACATGAAAGACGCTAAAGAAGTGGAGCTTGAGACAGCTCCCGAGGCGGAGGGTCCACCTCCAGACTCGACGGAGACGGTAGAGCGACTGGACAGGATCAAACACACGAGACAGCGAGGAAAAGACCGAAGAGAAGAGGATGACTCGGAGCACTCAGAAATAGAAGAAGGAGAGATTGTGGGTATCGCTGAGAGCAGAAGGGAAAGAGAGATTGAGATAAGAAGAGAGGTGCTGCTTCCGTCTTCGGGGAGTCCTTCATTCTTGCAGGGGGGATCTCTCAAACCTGAGAGGATCTTGCGAGTTCTGGACGGCGAAGGATTTGTATCGGTTCGAGCAGAGGGTGAATGGGACCACCAACCGGCGCCCCCTATTGGCATGGGAGACCTGCGAAGGAAACTCACCAACAGGCGAAAACAGAGATTCAGATCTTGCCCTTCTTCAGCATCCGTATCGCCCCCTCCTGCATCCGTCCTACCCATACCATCTCCCTCCCCGCCAGCGTCCCAAACCCAGACCACGGAGAAGGTAAGGAGTCGCAGATCTTCTAAAAGCTCCAAGGAGAGGGACCGGCGCAAAATGAAAAGCCAGGAAAAAGAGAAGCGAAAGAAGAAGAAAGATGAAAAGGGGGAATCGGAAAGAGCGAGTGGAGAAAACAAGGAGAGGGATCACGAAAGGAAGAGCAGAAGAGAAGGGAAAGAGAAGGACAGAAGGAGGAGCAGCAGAAGTTATAGCCAAACAAGGAAGAGCACACATCACAGTACTCCTGAGCCGGCGTCACACTCCCATAATACCTCTCGGCACACACACAGCCGCAGGTCCTGTTCCAGCCCCTCAGAAGGCCACCACAGAGGGAGGGACCGTGACCGGGATCAGGACAGAGACCGGGAAAGGGATCGATACCGAGACAGGAGGAGAGATAACCGGGAAAGAGAGAGAGATAAAGACTCCAGAATGAGAGAAGGAAGGAAGAGAGATCGGGATGAAGGAAGCAGGAGGTCTAGTAGCCGAGAGAGGGGGGATGCAAAAAGGAGAAGGGAAAGCAGTGATAGAAGAGAAAGGGAGAAAGAACGAGGGCGGGAAAGGGAGCGGGACAGGAGAAGAGATGGTCGGCCTGTCGTACCTCCGTCTATTCAGGACCTGAATGGCTCGGATCTTTTCGCAATCAAACGTACCATCACTGTTACCACTACACCCACCACTACCTTGATCCCTACCTCTCCTTCCCACACCCAGGATCGGGCCCGAAGTCCCACGCAAGGCTCAGACAAACCCCGCAAGCGCAAGAGGAAACGGAGGAGACGCTCCGATGATGAGGAGGAGCACAGGAGCAGATCTCGTCCCACCTCTTTAAGCCCTCTTCGATACCACGGCTTTGAATCGGACCGGCTCTCGGACCACCCCGAGCCGGACATGCTTTCTTTGGATGGAGAGGCGCTGGACTCGGATTACCCTTCGCTGGAGGACTCCCCTCTGCTCCCTCCTCCCCCTGAGCCTCCTCTGCCAAGTCCCAAGCTCAAATCCACAGCTCCCAAAAGTAGCCGGCACCATCAGAAGAAAAAATCCAGATCTAGGAGCAAAAAACTGGGCCAATCTGAGTCATCCACTTCCTCCTCTTCTCACAGACCCAAAGTGAGCAAAAGTAAAAGCCTTTTGCCTTCACTATCCTCGCCTCTTTCTGCATCCTCTGGCAACACTGCTTCCCTTCCTCTCACTGCTTCTTCATCCTCTGCCAAAAGAGTACGGAAGACCGGGAAAGATAAACCGAGCAAGAAGGAATCAGGTCGCTCAGGAAGATCCAAGAAGCTTGGTGGAAGCAGCAGGAAGGGTAAACTACAGTCTAAAGTCTCAGTGCTTGTCCGGGAGGGAGTAAGCAGCACCACGGGAAACTCTGGTAAACTGGGTGTTGATCTCCTAGGACCCAGTGGAACAACAGGACCTTCAGTGGTGGGCGGGTCTATAGCTGTGGTTTTCCGTCGGGACAATGAAAGCCGGTCTCCGTTCCTGAAGCCCTGCTCAGAACCGCTTTCCTTGCCTGGCAGAGTAAAAGATTTGAACAAGACTGGCAAACAACGGAATACCCTTCCTTCCCTGTCCTCAACGAACCCGACGGGACTCAAGTCAAAGAAAGCCAAGCCAAGCTCCACCACCTCCACATCGTCATCCGCGTCCTCGCCCACATCATCCTCAGCAGCAAAGCGCAGACGAAGGCCAGGAAAGAAACCCAGGGAGAAGGGTCTAGCAGTTGATGGCCCCAACGCCAAAAGTGCCAACAGCAGCGCTTTAGGATCTGGTTGGACTGGAGCTTCAGATATTCAGCCTTTGGGTGGAATTGGTCCTAAGCCATCAAGTCCACCCACCACACATCCTGGTCCCACACCTTCATCCTCGTCTTCATCATCGTCGTCTTCCTCATCTACCAGTGTTCTTCCCCCATCTTCCTCGCCCCCTCATACTCCTCCGTTGTCTTTGCCGCCCTCTCGAGACACTAGAGAATCTTCTCCAGACTCTCAGACTGTAGACAGCAGCTGCAAGACACCTGAACCTTCTTTCCTTTCAGAAGAGTGCCCTGCTCAGTCCCAAGCCACCCTGCTTGTGCCTGCAAAGTCACCCCCTAGCCCTCCACCCTCAAGAGGAGATGGAATTTCACAGTCTGTCTCCAAGCTTCTCCCGCTGGATGACCAGAAGACATCACCACCCTGCTCCACTTCTTCGTCAACGTTGGCCGCAGTTTCTCTTGCTCATTCCATTCCTCCTCTGGCTGCCGAACCTTCCTCGTCCTCCTCAGCTTCAGTGTCTTCATCAACAGTCAGTAAGCCTCCGCCCCCACCGCCCCCACCCTCTGCAGTGCCACCTTTGCCCTGGAGCCTTCAGACAGGCGTAGATTGCACCGCTGGAGGCGTACTAGCACGTGAGTTTTACACTCCTTAAGTGCTCTGTGTGAGTACTACAGGGTTATCTGATTTTTAGCTTTCTGTTTTCTCCAACACTCAGCTCTTTAGCTCTTTAGTCCACTACTTTAGAGAGTGTCAAGTTTTCCCCTGATCCAAAAATATGAACCACTGAATAATTAGCTCATGAGGTGGATCAGGCGTTTTGGGCGTAGGGAAACTTTGTAGGGCAGTGGGCCTCCAGAGGTGGAAACTCTGGCTCTAAGAAAGAAAGACAGCTTTCTTTCAGCCTTCACACTTGACTTTTTTTACCAAAAAAAAATATGCTTGGTCATAGCACTTAAAAAAAAAAAAAAAAAAAAGACAGCTCACGTGACACACACACAATAACCACAACAGCATTCTTACCATTCCTAACTATAATAAACTGACTAACTAGCCCAGCTAGCTCTCTAGATTAGATTTATCAGTCTAAGCAGATGAAATAAAGATTGGTAGATTGGTCTAACTCTGGTGTTGAGGAGGATGTTTATCTTCACTGTAGGCAGGAAAATCAGGAACATCATATCATGTACTGGTGGATGTGCAAAAAAAAAGTTGTTATACACTACAAGGCCCAAAGTATGTGCACCCCTGACCATCACACCCATCTGTTTCTTCTCCAAACTGTTACCACAAAGTCTGAAGCACACAGGTGTATAGAACGTCTCTGTGTGCTGTAGCGTTCCCTTCACTGGAACTCAGAGGCCCAAACCTGCTCCAGCATGACGATGCCCCTGTGCACAGAGCGAGCTCCATGAAGACGAAGGTTGGAGTGGAAGAACTCGAGTGTCCTGCATAGAGCCCTGACCTCAACCCCACTGAACACCGACTGCACCCCAGACCTCCTCGACATCCCAACATCAGCGCCTGACCTNGGAATAAATCTGGAATGAGACGTTCAACAAACACATATGGGTGTGATGGTCAGGGGTGCACATACTTTTGGCCATATAGTGTATATGTAAACCGGCAAAGAAACATATATATTTTTCAGTATGATTATGCTGAGGTCAGAGTCGGATATGGTGCAGGATAATGAGCGATGTTATCCGTATGAAAGCCTGATCCTTGATCCGTGTCGTGTTCCAGTGACTGCGCTCCTGTTTAAGATGGAGGAAGCCAACATCGCCAGCCGAGCCAAAGCGCAGGAGTTCATTCAGGCCACAAGCCAGGTGAGATCTCTCGTTCTTCCCTACTGCAGTTTCACCGGTTAATTCATGCGTATAAATTGTAATATTAATCTACAGCGTTAGCTAATGCTGTCGTCTTGTTTTGTGTGTAAAACAGATTCTCTCTCAGGCCAACCAGAACCAGGCCCAGTCGCATTCTACATCTGCGTCCTCCGCCTCGCAAGTTCCTCCTCCTCCGCCATCACATGCCCCGCCCCCCGGCCCAACTCCCACCCAGTTCATTCTCCATGGCTCCCTCCCATTGGTCGGCTGCACCAAAACCCCGCCTTCACACCTACACCCTGGACTTTCATTGGGTGGTGGATGTGCTCAGACTCCGCCTCCGCCATTGCCCACAGGGCTGTCCGGGGCAGCAGGGGGCGCCAGTGAGACGGGCTGGGAGGGAGACAGTAAAGACCCTGACAAGGTATCTCTCTCTCTCTCTCTCTCTCTCTCTCTCTCTCTCTCTCTCTCTCTCTTTCTCTCTCTGTTCTCCTTCTCTCTCTCTGTTCTCCCTCTCTCTCTTTCTCTCTCTGTTCTCCTTCTCTCTCTCTGTTCTCCCTCTCTCTCTCTCTCTCTCTCTCTCTCTTCTCTGCTAACAATAACAACAACAATAATAATAATAATAATAATAATAATAATAATTGTTTTGGTAACAGTGATATTATTAATGCTAATAATAGAAACAATTCAAATAAATTCAGTTATAATAATAGTAACAGTAATAAATAAATAAACAGCATTACTGCTACTAAATAATAAAAATAACAGTTAACAATAAAAACAATAATTGTAATAAATAAACAATAACATTACTACTATTTTTGCTAATAATAATAAAAACAACAATAATAACAGCAAAAATACTAATAACACAATAATGTATAATCTGTATGATAGAAATATTAATGATGGAAAATAGAGTAATTAACACATTATTATTATTATTATTATTATTATTATTATTATTAGTATAACAATATAATAGCAATAGCAACAGTGTTAGCTGTAATAATAAATGCATTAGAAACTGTAATAATAATAATAATATTAATAATCATCATCATTTTGGTATCGGTGATAATACTAATGCTAATAATAAAAAAATAGAAATAAAATAAATTATCAGTGATAATAGTAACAGTAATAATAAATAAACATTATCATTGCTACTACTAAATAATAAAAAATAATAATTAATGATAATAAGAATAAAAATAATTATAATAAATAAACAGCAGTGTTATTACTACTATTTTTTCTAATAATAACAAAAATAATAAAACTAAGAATAATGTGCAATCTGTGTAATAGAAATATGAATGATGGCAATAACAGTAAAACTTTATTATTATTATTATTATATAATAGCAATGTCAGTAATGTTAGCTGTAATAATAATAATAATAATAATAATAATAATAAGTGAATGTAACGTGTTCCTGTCAGTACTTAAAGAAGCTGCACACCCAGGAGAGGGCGGTAGAGGAGGTGAAGTTGGCCATAAAGCCGTACTACCAGCGCAAAGACATCAACAAAGAGGAGTACAAGGACATCCTGAGGAAAGCTGTGCACAAGGTAACGCTCCTCTCTCGCTCCTCTCTCGCTCCTCTCTCGCCTCGCACGCCCCGGCCTGCCCTGTGGTGAAACAGGTGAAAGGTGAAATTAAACACCTGTGCTTACATTCACAAAGCACCTGACGATCTAAGGCTGATCTGGGATCAGGTTTCTGCCTTTCTTTCCCAGGCTTTGTTAGTGTGGAATAAAGCAGAGATGTAATCCAGGTGTTCTGTACCGCGCAGGTGAAACTACACCACTCTCACGCAATGCACAGATTTTAATTTGACGTCTCCTCACACAAGTCACGTGTCGTACAGAACGTGATCATACATACATACGTGTACAAATATATACATATATATACACTGCTCAAAAACATTAAAGGAACACTTTTTAATCAGAGTAAAGCATCAGGTCAGTGAAACTCCTGGGAT
>CM074957.1:332177-334677 GCA_037577455.1 Pangasius macronema
ATCAATAGTATCAAAAGCTGCACTAAGGTCAAGCAGCACAAGCAACGAGACACAACCCTGATCAGAGGCCAGTAGTAGGTCATTTACCACTTTAACCAGCGCTGATTTATTATCTTTAAAAGAGGTACAAGGAAACAATCTAAGTGTGTGCGTGAGTGAGTGTGTGAGTTTGTGTGAGTGTGTGTGTAAGTGCAAGTGTGTACTTATAGTGGCCCATCTCAATGATCTGTGTGTGTGTATGAGTATGAGTTTGTGGGTATGTGTTAGTGTGTATGAGTGTGTGCGAGTGTGTATGTGAGTGTGTGTATGAGTGTGTGTGTGTGTGTGTGTGAGTGTGTGTGTGTGTGTATGAGTGAGTGTGTGTATATGTCAGTATGTGTGTGTGTGTATGAGTGTGTGATTGAATGTGTGTGTATGAGTGTCTGTGTGAGTGTGTATGCGAGTCTGTGTATGAGTGTGTGTGTGTGTGTGTGTGTGTGTGTCTGTGTGAGGGTGTGTGAGTGTGTGTATGTGAGTGTGTGTGTGTGTGTGTGTGTGTGTGTGCGCGCGAGTGTGTATGTGTGAGTATGTGTGTGAGTGTGAGTGTGTGTGTGTGTGCGAGTGTGTATGTGAGTGTGTGTGTGTGAGGGTGTGTGTGTGTGTATGTGTGTGAGTGTGTGTGTGTGTGTATGAGAGTGTGTGTGTGTGTGTGTCAGGGTGTGTGTGTGTATGAGAGTGTGTGTGTGTGTGTGTGTGTGTGTGTGTGTGTGTGTGAGTGTGTGTGTGTTCAGCTCTGCAGCCAGTGTTTGTAGTGTTTCAGTGAAGTTGTAGGATTTACAGAGTTGTGCATAATTTCAGTTTTATTTTATTTGTATAGCGCTTTTAACAACGAACATTGTCTCAAAGCCGCTTTACAGAGCATAAGAAACAGAAAAACATGCAAACAAACAAAATATATATGATGATGTGGTCACTCACTGTCCCTCACCTGGTGGCAGGTGTGTGTGTGTGTGTGTGTGTGTGTGTGTGTGTGTGTGAGGCAGCAGGTAAAACAGGAGATGATCAGTTGATTGTGGTGAAGAGTTCAGGTGGATTGAGGTTATATTCGGTGCCTCAGTGGGGAAGTGCAGCTCTGTCTGTGTTTTATTGAGCGTGTGCTGCTGGCGCAGTCTCTTCTCTCGGGGCAGCAGGACTGTGTGTGTGTCGCTGTCTCGGTGGCCGAGCCGCTCGCTGGGTCTGTGCTCCGCCACCGCACTCAGACAATCTGCCACGCTGCGCTGTGTGATAGGGCCCGAGAGCACTGCCCTGTACTCTGGAGCTTAATTCCCAGCAGCTCAAATAGCTCACTTTCTGTGTGTGTGTCATTTGGTTCATTCTAATTGGGTTTGCAAATTTCTCCTGTTCCTGAGTCTTTATTGTGTGTGTGTGTGTGTGTTAGTGGTGTGTTAGTGCAGAGCTTTATTATGATATGAGTGTGTGTGTGTGCGTCTGGTTCAGTCACTGATTCAAATATTTTCAGCCAAATTCTAACCGGAATTTCTACAAATGTTTGTTTTATGGCATAGAAAGCTCCTCTCTCTCTCTCTCTCTCTCTGCCTCACTCTCTCTCTGTCTCTGTCTCTCTCTCTCTCTCTGCCTCACTCTCTCTCTGCCTCTCTCTCTCTCTCTCTCTCTCTCTCTCACTCTCTCTCTCTGCCTCACTCTCTCTCTGTCTCTCTCTCTCTCTCTCTGCCTCACTCTCTCTCTGTCTCTCTCTCTCTCTCTCTCTCTCTCTCTGCCTCACTCTCTCTCTGCCTCTCTCTCTCTCTCTCACTCTCTCTCTCTGCCTCACTCTCTCTCTGTCTCTCTCTCTCTGCCTCACTCTCTCTCTGCCTCTCTCTCTCTCACTCTCTCTCTGCCTCTCTCTCTCTCTCTCTCACTCTCTCTCTCTCTCTCTCACTCTCTCTCTCTGCCTCTCTCTCTCTCTCTCTCTCTCTCTCACTCACTCTCTCTCTCTCTCTCTCACACACACGCACACAGATGATTTGAGCTTTATCTGGTCATTAGGTTATGTTTTTAATTGGGTTTTGCAGTCGTGAGTGTGAGCTGAGCTCATGGAGTCTCCGGTGTGACGCTCCTGTGCGGTTTCTCGGTAACATGACGAGCTGCGTTTTGTTTTGTTTGGTTTTTCTTCCCCACGCCACCCTGCATTGATTAGTTTCCTGTAACAGCACGCCCCCTAGCGGTTTCCTCCTTCTGAGTTCAGTATGTTTTTAAATGATGTGCATATACATAAGTGTGTTAAAAGGCTTTACTCTTTTTTCACCTTGAAATGAAAAAGTTATGGAAGCAGTTTATCGGATTATGTTGGCAGTGAATCGGACAGAGTGAAGAGTGATCACACTGTGCTGAGATCAGATGTATAACGCCTGTATGAAACAGGAATACTGCCCATCAGCAGGCTCTCCTGGAGTGGGCGTGGCCGAGCTGCGTCACTGTTTACCTGTCCCGGGCGGGAAATGGCGGAGGTGCTCGCGACGGA
>CM074957.1:339677-343950 GCA_037577455.1 Pangasius macronema
CACATCCTGACTGTTTTATTTCAAATCCATTGTGGTGGAGTATAAAGCCACAATCACACAAACTCTGTCACTGTCCAAATACTTCCGGACCTGACTGTATCTGCACACTGTAACTTCCGTGCAGTGTACAAACACACTAAGGAGTTTATTGTTGCTTCTCCGTTTATTATTAGTGGAAATTAATAAAAAGAGGATAAAATATATAAAATTGTAAGATACAAATATGATTAAAAAATATTATTAAAGAAAAAACTTTTTAAAATCAAAGGTAAATCATTTTAAAGTATTTCAAAGAATTTTAAAATAATGAAATAAATGTGACAAGAAAGATCAAAACAGGAAGTAGTTTTAATTAAAAAGACACATTTTCAGATCCGTAACGTTTAATGCAAACGTCTTATTGAGTTCCACAGAAACCTATGCTTATATTCCACTTCGAATATTCAGAGATACATCATATGTACAAAAGTATGTGCACCCCTGACCATCANTCATGGAGCTCGCTTTGTGCACAGGGGCGTCGTCATGCTGGAGCAGGTTTGGGCCTCTGAGCTCCAGTGAAGGGAAATTGTCATGCTTCAGCAAATAAACACATTCTATACAATTGTGTGCTTCAGACTTTGTGGTAACCGTTTAGAGAAGAAAAAATGTGTGTGATGGTCATGGTTTTGCACTTACTTTTGGCCACATAGTGTATTTCCCATTACGGTTAGATTTTATGAGCTCAGTATGATGTCTGTTTCTTATAATAACTGATCCACAATCAGCACATGGCTTAAATGTTAACAAACTCTAAAGTAAATTGTTTTTGCATTGCCTCAGGGTGTGCAGATATTGGGTTTAAGGCTGTAACAGGAAATAAAAAAAATTCTGGAAATTTCTGGTGCTGGAGGGTGAATATTAACTCTGCCGTAAACTGTACAAAATCCAACACTATAACCGACTCCTTTCTATTCAATACACCATCTCCTGTTTCCTCCAGACGCCTTCAGGTGATCTCAAACACACTGTTTTACTCTCGGTTCGGCTCGAGACTTATTCTGTGTTTAATGAAGCTGTAATGCACTCGAGGGCGTGTCTGTTACAGTGGCTTTATCACAGCTAAGGGTGTTGTTTGGCATAACAGGAAGTGGAGAAAACAGTGACAAAAGCAATATAATAAAATCCAGTGTTCGATAAATAACATCATTCATTGTTCATAATATTCACAATAGCAATTCTTCTGCCACAGACTGCGATCTGTTAACGGCAAGCATTGGTTGCTAAGCAACATAACATGTAAAGATTGGCTCATTCCGTGGACAAAGGCTTAAGCTCCGATATTTTCTAGTTTGTTTGATTTTGTCGGTGATGAATTGTGTGTTGTGAACATCTCGACGACACGCAGCTCGAGCAGCGATGAGAAACCGGTCGAGAGCGCTCGAGAGAGAATCACATTTATCTGTTCCAACACGCAGCACATTCCTGAATCCAGTTTATCATCCATCTGCTAATACGTACAATAATAACAGCACTTCTCTTTGAAATGATTTAGCATTTAAAGGTTTTTAGGAAAAGTAAAAATACAAACAAACAGGATGTGATTGCTGATCCATGCACAGTATAAGAAAGAGCCAAGCTTCCTCCAGTTCTCTTTGCAGAACAGACGATCCTCACTGCCTGCATCCACAGATAGACAACAGTGTTGTGTGCTGAAGTGAGCTACTGTTATCACCCTGATGTTGATTATTTTCCTATAACAGCACATCCCCAAGTGTTTTATTCCTCTTAATTTGTTAAAAAACAAAACATTATACTTTATCTGTTTATAGTTATTTTTAATGTCGTGTGAAACATTAGTTCCTGTTCTTGCTTACATTATATTCTCTCTCTCTCTCTCTCTCTCTCTCTCTCTCGCTCTCTCTCTCTCTCTCTCGAAGTTAATAAGACAAAAAAATGCAGCTTGTTACATCATGTTACTGAGAAACCGCAAAGAAGCGTAAACTCCTCTGTCCTGAAGACGTCAGAAACCATTTGCATGTTTTTAAATCTGTTTATTATCAGCGGATCATCTGCTGTACGAGTTTCTGTGAATCAGCTGTTGCTATAGAAACGATAACGTATTAGAACGAGTGCATTAATTATAGATAAAGCTGTGATTTGCATCTGCACTACAGTCAGAACGGCTGTTACAGAGATTTAATCACAATCCAGAATTCCTCGCCAGCGTGCATGCGTACATGTGTCACGGTGTTTGCAGGCCGTTGATGATCCAGACCTGCAGGTTAAGTCGGCGTGTGAATTCTTTTCACTCATGTCTTGAACTCTTTTGTTTCAGGGTTGGATCCCGAAGGTCATAAAGAAGAGAGTGTGTGCGGCGTTTGTGGAGGATCCTCTCAGGTACGACATGCTCCCGCCTGCCCTGCGCTTCTCAGCTGCTAGCGTTAAGCTGCACTAGGATGGAATGCGACTGAAACACGATCTCGCCTATAGATCTTAGGGAGAAAATGCACAACGCTGCCAAACCCGTTTCATGACAACTCAGCTCCATATCTCTGAAATCTCTACCTGAACTTTAGCAAGACTTCAGGAGAAGTTCTCTGTATTGTTCCCTTACTGAGTCTGAAATACAACACAGAGAAGAATGTGTGTGTGTGTGTGTGTGTGTGTGTGTGTGTGTGTGTGTGTGTGTGTGTAAGGGTGTGTTTGTATTCCTGCTTCTTGCAGTCAACTGAATAAACTCAAAGCGGAGATTAAGCTAAAATGCACAGAACAAATATCAGGCGGCTGAACCGTGGATGACTGATGCACACGGTTGAGTCGTCACAGGCGTGTCTGTGAGAAACTGTTTGCCACGCTACAGCTCCAGCAAAGAAAGCCGTCTCTAAAGAAAAAGGAACTAGTTATGAGCTGTTCTTCTTTCTGTTTCTCTCTCTTTCCCATTCCAATTCCGAGGTTCGATTTGATCAGAACAGTGCTACGGCTCCTTTAAGCCGTATGTCATTAGGACTCCTGTGAGGAGATGATCTTTTTCTAACAATCATTTAAGAATGAAAGAAAACACACACAGAAATGCGTGTGCACCACTGTGAACTTTTCCTTTCCTGAGAAACATGCTTCTCTTGTCCAGCGCCTGAATGTTTTGGGCTAGTTTCAAGACTTTTTGTGCTGTTTTTGATTTGGAGTTGGAGTGGGAATTTTGCTGCAACCTGGCAACCCTGTCCTCGAGCTTCATACTTGTTTTTGCACAGCTTTTGTTGTTTTGTCCTGAGGGATGCCAGTCCTGAAGCACACACCTAGACTCAACGTAACGCTTTCTAACAAGCTTTCGTAAAAAAACAAACAATAAAAGTATGCCTCGAATGCCTGAATTCGGCTACATCTCTGACGAAAGACACCTGCATGGAAGAGTGCCAATACATTTAATAACCATCAGTACATTTATATGTTATTTATACACAGTTATTAATATAAATAAGTGACACAGAAATCCCTTCTCCACCTTCCTAACACTGGTGTTTAGTGTCGTGTCCCAAATAATGGCGGCGTGTAATATTTCTGCAGCTACAGTGTAAATTTAAACACTGACTTTCCTCTGAAAACTCAGCCAGGCAGTTCATCATGCTGAAATTTTCTCTGTCTGTCTCTCTTTCTCCCCATTTCTCTCTCTCTACCTGTCTTGCTCTTTCTCTACCTGTCTCTCTCTCTCTCTCTCTCTCTCTACCTGTCTCTCTCTCTCTCTCTCTCTCTCTCTCTCTCTCTCTCTCTCTCTCTCTCTCCCTGCAGTAATGGAGATCAGTGTCAGTGTGGTGGAGCTCGTGGTCTTCATGGTTCTATAGCTACAGGTGATTATTTCGGCTCTGCTATCGTGACGCAGTGGGACTCGTCCAAACACACGTCTGAGTGTCCAACCGACGCTTTCGGAGAACTCAAGTTTGCTGGCATCGCTCGCAGACAAAGTCATGTACGTATAACACACACGGAGAGATAGACTGAGAGAGAGACAGACAGAGAGAGAGACACTGAGAGACAGACACTGAGAGAGAGACAGAATGAGAGAGACAGAGAGAGAGAGAGACACTGAGAGAGAGACAGAATGAGAGAGAGACAGACAGAGAGAGACACTGAGAGAGAGACAGAATGAGAGAGAGACAGATTGAGAGAGACACTGAGAGAGAGACAGAATGAGAGAGAGACAGAATGAGAGAGACAATGAAAGAGACAGAATGAGAGAGAGACAGAATGAGAGAGACAGAATGAGAGAGACACTGAGAGAGAGACAGAATGAGAGACA
>CM074957.1:348167-350667 GCA_037577455.1 Pangasius macronema
TTCTTTTGACATTTTGAAGTAGTTCTTACAACCTGGTTACGATCCACCAATGCGAAATGCGAATACTTGCAATATTTCCCCCGGGCTTATGATTTTGATCAGGAGTGTATATTCATACATACATGTTGGGAATGGAACCTCAGATCTCAGCTCGGGAGTGAGCGAACTTTACCCCACTAACTCGTGGTGTGAACATGATGGCGCAATGATAGAGAAAGTTGATATTTTTCCCTGAAACCAGTGGAACAAGTTTTCCTTTTATTTGTCTCTCTCTCGGGTGTTTTCCTCTTTGCCAGATTATTTTGGAATCTTTGCTTTTTCCTGTTATGCAGATTTATTTGAGAATCAGATCCACCACAGCGTTTCCTCTCACACTGTAAGATCTAAAATCATTGGTAGACTTTCTTAAATGAAATCCTGACAAAACACACTCAGGTCACGTAACAAAACCACTTTTTCAGCTCAGCAGTTTCCACAGGTTTAGCTGGTTCATGCTTTCAGAACTTCATGATTTGATTGCTGTAATTCCCGCATGTTTGGCATTTCTGTAAGATCTAATCTTAAACGAGTTCGAGTCAGTAATTCCATGGGTTTCAGTCAGTAGGTCCATGTTAAAGCCTGAGCAAATGTCACACCTGATCCCTACAATTACACAAATTCTGCAATACAGCAGAGAGAGTGTGCGGAAGTATTTTCCACAATAATTTCAAAAGTAATTACAAATTGTATTTGCAATCCTGATTTCTATTTGTGGACGCATAAATTGTGAGATCATTCAAATGAAAATGTAAATTGTGTTTTACTCTTTGCATTTCCGTTGAAAGAAATGTACAGTCTGCCAAATTTCAAATGGAAAAGCGAAGTCCATCTGCAGTTTTATTTCTCATGCCTTACGAGTCCTGAGCCTGTGGTAATGAAATAGCAATAACGATTACCCGTTCGCTATTTCACTTCCTCGGCGTTGCGTATGAAGCCTGCCAAAGTTCACATGGAATCAAAATTCCCTTTGCATTTCCGATGCCTTGCACAGAAACCTGTCACTCGGCGTTGGGGTGTGAGTTACTACGGGGCGTGTCTGTATTTGGAAATGATGCCAGTGACAGTCGAAGGCCAAGAAGGAAAACGTGAAACACAATCGTCTGTTCAGCACATTTTCCTTCTTGGCCGTCAGCTGTGACTGACGCCGCTTCTAAATACACTGCGCTTTCGTGTAAACGAAAATGCAAATAGTAATACATGATTTGCCTTTTCATTTGAATTATATCCCAAGTGTCCAGAGCTAGAAAACCCAGCTGCAATTACTTTCAAAATTAGTCCTTAAAATACTTCCATAAGAGTCTGAAATCGCACGATATTCACTACATAGTGCGCGATTTTAGTGGTTTTGCTATATTGTGGTCCAACTCATAGTGTGCTTATGAAATCCCACAATGCACTGCAACACTTTAGTGTCCACTATGCTGTACAGATCACACACAGAGAGATTTAATTATCCCCTGACCCCTTAAAGAACTCTTAAAGAACTCTTAAAGAACTCTTAAAGAACCCTTAAAGAACTCTTAAAGGGTTCCAGGAAGCCAAGAACCAGAGAACCGTATATTACAGTCTTCTTTAATATTCTTTCCCGTCTTTAATCCACTCCTGCTCACATTCATGTTGATGCATCAGTGCATCCTGTTCGCTGCTCTCAGAGACACAACAGCGCAAAGCAAACTGCTCACTTCCTTTCATTCTTTCATTAAAAATATAAAGTAAACATGAGCTGGAAGAAGAGGGTGAAGAGGAAGGGCAGGACCTCCGTAGATCAACACGGTCATGTTCCGCATCCGTCCGCTTTCCTCCTTATAAACGCCAGTGTGAGGAAAGTGTGTGAGGTTTTACTAATCGACCGGATGCGACTGGGAGAAAAAAATCAGACTTTATCTGTCCTTCATGTTCACAGAGCATGTCTCTTATTTAGTTATAGGAACAGCTTGAGCGACACACACTCAGTGTTGAAGTTGTTGAAAAATTAAAGAAGTAAATGTGTTAATATAAGTGTGTAAATGTTTGTGTTTTTTGAGGAACGCTGACTGTAAGGAGGTATAGATCCATAACCCTGTGATTATTTCCCTCCTCAGGCAGTGGCAGTATCGAGATCCCCGTGTTGTGTATGCTGGTTTCTGGCGATGCGTCTGTGCTGAAGGTGTGTTATTACGTGTTATTACTGTCTTCCACTCGTCCCTGCTTTAAATTAGACGTGCAGCTGGAAACAGTGGGGAAGAAACCTGGTGATGAAACGCGTTAAATTCTGTACGTCATTAAACCAGACTTTAGACTCGAGTGAATTGGTGTAAATCCACTAAAACTCCTCAGTGTAAAAGCATTTCTCACTTCCTTCAGTGGAAAAAAGTTGATCTGTGATACGTCCAGTTTTACTGCTCCTTTAAAAACAAATATGTAAAATATGCAGCGAGGGGCGGAGTCTGAGGGACGGTACGGCCCACTGTAGGGGGTTTGA
>CM074957.1:353167-355667 GCA_037577455.1 Pangasius macronema
TTGTGTTTTTGCTGCTAAACTCGAGCAGCGTCCGTCTCAAGCTTGCCTGGTTAGCAGTTCTGATTTAAGTGCACACTCTCTCCGCTGCACATTTCTGACTGATCGGCTTTTCCTGTCCTTGACTGGTTTATTAGNGTTTATTAGAGTCTTTATGGTTACAGCTTTATTACTTTTCTACACACAACACGCCATGTGCAAACTAAAGTTTATTACAAGAATAAACTAGTAACTAAAACCAAATCAAATATTCAACACCGGAAACAATGTGAGGAGGAAATTATAGTGTACTGTATAATTATTATTTACTGTGAACTCCAGAACTATTGGCACCCATGAAGGCAATGATCGAGCAAGACGGTAGAAAGTAAACATCACACACGATGTAATAAATCTGGAGGTGGCTCAGTGACGGGTCCATTTCATGGGTTTTGTGAAGATCGATGGCATCATGAAATACTGTGGCAAAAAAAGCACCATTTTTAAACCAAAAGGCAGAATTTTAAACCAAAACCTGGTTGCCTCTGCTAGGAGGTTACGACTTCTCTGTAGATGTAATTTTCAACAAGATAACGATCTCAAACACACACGTGATAAATATCAATCATCACAGGAAGAGACTGAGCGTGCTTATTCTCTACTCTTCTGGCTAATACTTACTAATATTTACTAAATTTTTTAATGTTTGGGTGCCAATAATTTTGATTTAAATTTTTTGTGCGTGTGCGTGTGTGCGCGCGTGTGTGTGTGTGTGTGTGTGTGTGCGCGCGTGTGTGCGCGCGCGTGTGCGTGTGCGTGTGCGTGTGTGTGTGCGTGCGTGCGCGTGTGTGTATTGCAGTATGACGATCTGAAGGACTCCATGACGGACGCCCTGGTGAACGATAAGCCTCAGTTTGTTCGTCTCTTCACTGAGAACGGTCTGAACATTCTGGAGTATCTGACGTATGAGCGTTTGGAGGCTCTGTACCAGTCTCTCTCCAGCAGCACGCTGGCCTACACCCTGCTGCAGACGTGGCTGAGGGAGAGACACAGCCTGGCCTCCTCTCAGGCCTGCTCTCCCGGCTCGGACGACGGGAACTGCAAGGGCCTGAAGAGTCCCGTGACGGGGCCGTCCAGCGCCCGCAGGCTCAGCCTGTTTGAGGTCAGGGGTCAGCGTTTGCTCAGCAAAGAACATCTCAGAACTTCACACGTGCTGCACTTCTTTGTTTCAAACGCTTTGTGTGTTTGTTCCAGGTTTCACGGTTATTAGGGGGAATTTTCGGAGGCATGTGCCACCCGTTTTATTACGTCCCCCTCGGCCTGGAGCCTGGATTGAGCTCGAGGAGAGCAGCAAAGGTACGGAGACGCGCTGCTCAAACATTCCGCGCTGCTCAAACATTCCCATCTGTAACTGTTTAAATTCGAACAGGAATAGCTCACACACTTCCCTCAGAACTAACTGTAACTGCTGCTTCTTTAGTTTTGCGCTGAAAGTACCAGAATCTATAAATATATCTGAATATGCAAATTTGGACACGCCTCCATGTCCTCCGCATTAGCTACCTTAGCTAGCTGTTTAGCTAACAGGATTTCAGTATTGGAGAGTCGGTTTACATCCTCATTTTCTCACTGCTGTATTTAACAAACCTGTCAATATGTCAGTGTCACCATGACAACCGTCTCTAATATTCGATAAGTTCGGTATGTAGCCATCGAAGCACACGGGTCCTGTGGTTAAAGGTTACAGAGCATCATACTGTGATTGTTTAATTATCTGCATATTCAGTGTGACGGGGACGTGGAGTTCATTTAGTGACATCACAAGCTGAGCTCAGAAGTGGCCCCGCCCCCAAACCTGTTTTATACACTGAAATCCGTATGATCAGAACCACACATTCGAGTGGAGCTAATCATTTATACACACATATCTCTCTCTCTCTCTCTCTCTCTCTCTCTCTCTCTCTCTCTCTCTCTCTGTATATCTCTGTGTCTCTCTCTCTCTCTTTCTCTCTCTCTCTCTCTGTCTCTGTGTGTCTGTCTCTCTGTCTCTCTGTCTCTCTCTCTCTCTGTCTCTCTCTCTCTCTCTCTCTCTCTCTCTCTCTCAGCATGTGAATAAGATTCTGCAGGGTGACTGTGCGTACCGTCATCAGCAGGTTGCGTTCCCCTGGTCCTCTCTCTTCATCTGGGCCATTCTGCAGAACCGCAGTGAGATGGCCATTTTCTTCTGGGAGATGGTAAACCAACCTTCATCCATCTTCATCTTCCTCTATATTAACCTCTTCCTATTGCTCACATTTTGGCCAATCCTTTCTGACTGTGTGTCTGTTTCTCTCTCTCTCTCTCTCTCTCTCTCTCTCTCTAAGGCGGGCGAGTCTGTAATGAGCGCGCTCAGTGCGTGTAAGATCCTCCGGGAGCTGTCCAAGCTGGAGAATGAGACAGAGAGCTGTCTGTCCATGATGGACCTGGCGCAGAAGTTTGAGGTCCTGGCTCATGGTGAGAGAACACACACACACACACACACACA
>CM074957.1:412764-423386 GCA_037577455.1 Pangasius macronema
AAAAAGCATTTCACTACACGTTGTACTGTGTATGATTGTGTATGTGACAAATAAAATTTGAATTTGAATTTGAATTTAATCTTTATTGTGAGCATGGAGTAAGTCCCTGTGGACTGATGTGAGTGGGTCTGATCATCTACTGATATGAAATCTCCATTTTATAACGGATTAAAAAGTGCATTCTGGCTGAGTTATACTTACAGATCCATTGACTTTGAATTGCAATTACTTTAAAATTCTACAGTGAAATTAATCGATCTTTATTGTGAGCATAGAGTAGGTCACTGTGGATCTGAAATGTGCTTTTACTTCAGCATTAAGATGAAGTAAAATATTAATATTTTGGTGTCAGACTTCCTCTGTGACATGAACCATCTGCATTATTTATGGTTAGATTTACAACAACAACAACAACAATAATAATAATAATAATAATAATAATACTAATAATAATAATAATAGTTTCTTAAAAGATGTTTTTATAAATGTATTTTTATTTGGCTTAATGCTTTATAGCGTTTATTTAAACTTGAACAATTTTGCCATTTTTAAATGTAAAGGATTATAACTCTTATCTTGGATACTCCGAAACGAAAGGAAAATTGTTGTGTCGTTTAGTTGCTTATTTATTTAAAATGACCATGTTGTATAAAAGTTCATTTGATTTGTTTGTGCAGGAGCTTTTGCTTTCGTTTGTATTACCGCTAAGTGTGTAAAAGCCGCGCCCCTGAAATTTCCGTGCGTCTGGATTAAAAGCGCTTCCAACAAGAGCTGAACTGCAGTGTGTGAAAACATTTGTTCGCATCAGGTTCGTTTTTTTCACTGGAAGTTTGTAAAACATCATTAATTTTCTTTTTGAAAGCGTGGAGACATTTTCCTGGTGTTCAGCCTCCAGCAGGAAAGAAAGTGTGGCTACGGGGGGTATGTGTCCCAAAGTTTACAGTTAAAAGTGGAAATATTCAGCAAAACTGACTGAACTGAAAGTTTAAAAAAAAAAAAAAAAAAAAAGTTGCTATTTTTAAATGTACTCAAGTAACTAAAATTAAGAAATATATTTTTTAAACTGAAACTTAATTTTATTACTTATTATAATAATGAAAAACTCTTTTAAGCCACTGTGCAGATTTAACTGAAACCCTTTTCCCTCTCTGTAAGACTGTCTGTCATGTTGCATGTAAAGGGAAAGGACTGATGTGTTCTTATGTATGACTGAATAATTACGTGTGTTAAACTTATTTTAATTTTATGATTACTTTAAAATTTAAAAAAAAATTTTTTTGTTTACATCAATTATATAATTTAAAACATCGTTGTTAGTTTCTGTTTTCGTGGGATGGCTGCTGTTTGGCTGGTATAAAAAAACAGGTTGTATTCCTCTTACACCACAGCAATTTATCATTTTTTTTAAAAATGATTAAAAAAACAGAACACCATTTAATGTTGCATTAATATTGTGGAATGTAAAGTTAGTTCCTGTTATCGCTTACCTTATAGCAGCTATAAACAGTCGTTTCCTCACTGGCATCTCTCTATTTTTTCTCTCTTGAAGTTAATAAGCCAAAAAAATCAAATAAATAACTTAAAAGCAAAGCGTAAACTCCTCTGTCCTAAAGATGTCAGAAAATGTAAAGATACAGCTTTACCTCTGACTTTTAGAAAGCGCTGACACTGGAGACTCCTTCCATAAATATTACATAAACATCTCCTTACAGATCAACGATTACACACCTTTTTTAATTGGTTCATGTGGAAAGTCCCTGTGAATGAGCTGTTACTATAGAAACGATAATGTATTAGAATGAGATATAAGGATTAATATAAAAAGAGCTGTGCACGGACATTTTGGGGGATGAAGCAAAAAAAATGGCACCCTCTCATTATTATGCTGGAATTGTTCAATGAGTCAAATTCAGTTTTGTGCATCAGTGACAGAAATGAACTTTCCCATTAAGGGGCGATATTTGACCCTTACATTTATTTCCAGGGGCTGTTTTTTTTTCAAACCTTATTAAATGTGTCATCTTTGATGTCAAATTCTTAAATATAGTCAATAAATTCAATGAAATTTAGAATAATAAGACACTATAGGGCTGTTACCAGTCAAATGAAATCAGTATCAACACAATCCATCGTTGCACTGCAGAGGTGCGCAGAAGCTTTTAGATGTATTCACACGGACTGTTTAATGCAGCTCGGAGGTGGCACGAGTGCATTTACACTGCAGTTACAGCTGCATAGATTAATGTTTTAAATATAACATTTTGAATATAGAAATATGAAATATTGGGACAAAATCAATGACTCACTTAGTATGACAGTGATTTGCTCCTGGCGGTTTTAGTTTCATGAATAAAAGCATCATTTCATTTTTTCCAACATTTCATATTTCATATTTCTATATTCAAAATGCACCTGTCCCCAAAATGTCTGTGCACGGCCCTGATGTTAAACAATAAGTCTAGGTTTTGTTCTACAGGCTGTAAGTTGTTGATTGTATGAACACCTCTCTTTTTAATCTTTTGTCATTCTCAAACCTTCTAAACCTTCCCAATTATTTGTTTAAGGCATTAGGCTACTGATTGAAAGGTTGCAAGTTTAAATGTCTGCATCACCAAGGCCTTTAGTTTAGTTTAGTTGACTTTAGTTGAGTTTATTTATTTATAAAGCACACTTACAAACAACTGAAGTTGAAACCAAATCTATACACAACGCATTTAACGAAGACAAATGGAAATTTTATAGCCTCAGAACGAATTAAAAGATAAAGAATAAAAGTAAGTCTTCAAAGAGGATTCGAACATAGCAATAGAGGAGGATTATCTTGTATAAAAAGGGAGACTATTCCAGAGCAGCCACTGAGAAAGCCTGGTCACTTTTGGTTTTGGAACGTGAACATGGGACTGAGAGAAGTAATTGACTTGATGATCAAAGAGATCTTGAGGCAGTATTCGGAGTAAGGAGATCACATATGTACTGTGGAGCAAGCCCATGCAAAGCTTTAAAAACAAATAATAAAATTTTAAACTCAATGCGGAAATTGACTGGCAGCCAGCGTAAAGAGGCAAGCACAGGAGTAATGTGCTCACGCTTCCTGGTGCCAGTCAAAAGTCTGGCTGCTGCATTCTGGACCATTTTCAGGCGATCTAGAACAGTCTTAGGCAACCCCAAATAAAGAGAATTACAGTAGTCCAACCTTGATGTTATAAATGCGTGAATAACAGTTTCCAGCTCCTGCTTAGATAGCATCTTCTTGATGTTAGCAATAGATCTCAACTGAAAGAAGCTGCTTTTGACAACAGCACTAATCTGCTTATAAATGCACAATGAAGGATCTAGAATAACACCAAGGTTTTTGACACAATCACACACATTGGAAGACAGCATACCTAACTGATTAACAATACCAGCAGATGAGACTGTTGGACCAAAGACCAATTATTTCAGTTTTACTACTATTTAGCTGCAAAAAATTCATGTCCATTCAGCATTTCATGTCATTAAGATATTCAAATAGATTTGGCACAGCTGCCGCTTGTGCTAAAAGGAAAATAAAGCTGCGTATCGTCAGCCTAACAATGATATGATAAGTTATGTTTCTGGATAATATAGCCAAGGGGAAACATATATCGAGCAAACAGAAGAGGTCCCAAAATTGATCCCTGGGGAACACCATAAGATATTTGTGCATGAGGTGAAAAACAATTCCCTGAAAGCAATTAACTGAAAAGTTTCTCGTCAGGTAAGAGGCAAACCACTTCAAGACAGATCCCTGAAACCAAAAGACATGATTCAGTCTTTTTAAAAGGATGTCATGATCTAATGTTTTTAATCTTTAACTTTAACTTTTAACCTTCAACTGTTTAGTTGTGAGGTACATAAGGGGCTTTAGTTCCATTGCCACTCCCCTCACGACCCTATTAAAGAAGGGACCCAAGCGGTTGACGTGGAACACAGCAGCAGATGAGGCCTTCAGGAAGCTCGGGACCACATACAGCACTGCTCCCATCCTTAAACACCCAGACCTCAATAAGCCCTCCATCATGGAGGTGGATGCCTCAGAGTCTGGAGTTGGAGCACTGCTCTCTCAAAAGTTTGGAGACAAGCCCAAGATCCACCCAGTGGCCTTCTACTCCAAGAAACTTTCCCTAGCATAAATGAGCATGACATAGGGAATTGAGAACTGCTGGCTGTGAAGCTTGCACTAGAGGAGTGGCATCACTGTCTGGAGGGGGCAGCCCATCCACTCACTATCTTCACTGACCACAAGAATCTTGAGTACCTGAAAACCACCAAACACCTGAACTCACACCAAGCTCAATGGGCCTTGTTCTTTGCCCAATTTAATTTCATGCTCTCGTACCAACCCGGCTCCAAAAATACCAAGACTAACTTTTTGTCCCATCTGCACCTCTCTGACAACAAGGAACTGAGTCCTGAACCTATCTTAATCAATATCGCAAGTGATAGTTCTTACGAAACAGGAGGGGGTCCTGTTTCGTAAGAACTATCACTTGCGATATTGATGATGAAATTGCATGCTCGCCAGTTCAAGTTAGTGTTTGTTTACCTGACTCACCAAGCCTTTTGATTCTATGTTTGCTGTTCTGAATTTTTGATCTTGCTTTGCTTCCTGGTTTATTGTATTTTGGATTTTGCCAGTTTTTAAATAAAATTCAATTGCACTTACATCTGTCTTTGACTCCGACTAATGAATACCTGGAAGAAACGGTAGGGGTAATTATAATAGAATCTTGACCTTAAAAGTGTGTTGGGGCACAGGGGTGTTAAGTTTTGGCATGTTGAAAAGGTGGCAACTCTTTCATATAGTAAGTATACGTTACAGCTATGCAGTGAAGTAGCTTTAACTAACTTCACTTACTTACAATTCTTTGATTATAGGAACTGCACATACAACAAATCCAACAATGTTGCAGGCACTTCTGATTTGGGCTGTCTTTGCTGCAAATCTCCCTCCCCCAACCATCCAGGGTTGTTTCAAGGTGAATGAGTCTCAATGTCACAATGTGGACTTTGCTCCCGGATCCAACCTGGCAGGAGAAGGCTTTGACATCACCACCATGCAACGGAAAGGGGCCTTTGCCCTCGACATGAGCTCCTGGCTCCAGAAGGACAAGTCCTGTACTCTGTGTAAAAACCCCTACATGGGAGGTCAATTGCAGAAGCTCCCGGTTTCTGTGGTGGACTGGAGACCGAGTCAGACATGCAGCATGAAATTGTCCAGCTCCGTCTACCAGTCCAGCGAGGACCTGGTCACTGCCAGCACCTCTTCTATTGAGAACAACTGGAAAGTAGGCTTGCACATAGTAACTCCAGTAGTTCAGGGATCACTGATGCTGGCAGGCAGTCACTCCAAGCTGGCTAAATATGCAATGGAGAAAACCAAAAAAGACAGGTTCAGCTTCACCAGCCATGCTGTCTCATGTGGATACTACAGGTAGAATGTGAAAAAATGTGTTTTGGCAAAGCCATTTGTTGATTTATATACAATTATACAAATACATCATCATTTATCTTTGTTTTTGAGCTGTACTTTATGGTTTGTTTTCTAGTTACAGGGTTTCGAGCCGTCCACTCCTGCACCCAGAGCTGATTAATGAATTCGAAAGTCTCCCTAAGAGATATGATGAGTCTACAAAGCACCTCTATTACAAGCTGATTGACAAGTTTGGAACTCATTATATCACAAAGGTAAAGGAGATAATATTTTTCCACAGTAGAGTATGGAGCAGACTCATCCACCTCAGTTTTAAAGTACTGAAAAAAGAACTTCACAGTTTCAGAATGAATTTGCATGTGCTTTTGTTGACTGGAAACACTGTGGCTGTGTGCAGGTGAGACTGGGTGGAGAGGTTCGCTCTGTGACCAGCATCAGGGAGTGCCAGGCGTCCCTGCAGGGTCTGAGTGTGGAAGAAGTGAAGACATGTCTGGACGTGGAGGCTTCTGTCAGTATAGGAATAGCTGCAAGCCTGAATCCCAAGGCTCAACAGTGCCAGCAGGCCACGGACAAGACTCTGAGCAAAAAGAGCTTTGCTAGCAGCTTCAAAGACAGGTTTGTACTGCTCATCACTCTTGCTGCCTCTGTATCTAATTTATGGTTGATATTGTTGCAAATAACTGTCAATAAATAAGGTACCTGGATGAACACTTGATTCAGCTTTTTTAAATGACTTCAAGTTTATATAAAATATTAGATTATTCCAAAAACATGTGTTTCTATCATCTCCAAAAGGGAAACATATGTGGTGGGTGGCTACACTCAAAGTGTCGACCTCCTTTTCTCGGCAAACAATGACCCAAAGGCCTATAAGGAGTGGGTCTCATCTCTGCCCGCTCACCCTGAAGCGCTTTCCTACTCGCTTGAGCCCCTTCACGAGTTGCTGCAACAGAAAAACCCAATCCGAGAGGATTTGCTTAATGCTATCAAGGACTACATCCTACAGAGGGCTCTCTTGAAAAGCGATACTAGCCCATGTAAGAACAGTGCATACTCCGAGGAACCGTGCAGCTGCCACAACAAACCCGGTGTGGCCCTCAACTGCTGCCCCATTAAAGGATATGCAGAGATCACCATAACTGTGATTCGAGCCACGGGTTTATATGGAGATTACCTCCATGAGACGGATGCGTTCGTGAAGCTTTTGTGGGAAGATGGAACCGTCCATGGCAAGACGCCCGTGATCAAAGAAAACGACTCACCCAAATGGAACCACAAGTTCTCTCTTGGACCTGTGGACCTTACTCGGGTCAGCAGTGTGAAGCTGGAGGTTTTGGACGAGGATGGTTATTTAAAATATGACTTTCTTGGAGTATGTAAAGTTCTTCTGAAATCTGGAAAAAAAAATCTGGACTGTTCGCTGAAAACTGGAAGGCTGTATTATAATGTTGAAGTAAATTGCATGGACGGTTTGGCTGGTTCTTCGTGCACTGAGTACAAGCCCTTTGCCATGGAGGCACAGCTGGCGAAAACGTACGTCTCCCGGAATGCTCGCCTGATTCCCGAACGCATACTGCTGCAGATGGGAGTGCTCCTCGATGCAAGCCTTCACAACCAGAGCAACATTTGCAAAGCTACAGGCCTTGAGTTGTTCATTTGTGCAGTCTTTTGCCTTTTTGGAAGCTTGCTAAAAGTATCATGAAGCAAAGTATTGCTACAGGTATGTAGTCTGTAAATTGCATATTCATGGCAGCTATTATAATGTTTAAAGTAGAATATCTGCATTTAGTATTGGTGTATTATTACCATCTTCTTTTAGCGCTCATTTGTCTTTTTTCAAAGCCTAATAAAAGTATCATGAAGCAAAATATTCTGAAATATTGCTGATGTATTCTTGAAAATAAAAACAGGTAATGAGTGGCATGTTCAATAAACTTACAGAAAGTGAGAACTGCTACATAGAGGCTATTGGTTTCTCTCTTTGGTTCTAAAGAAAGCTTAGATTATCATAACTCATGTTTTTTCTGCGGTGAGACAAAGCATTTTACACCAAACTTCCAGTAGATAATCTGATAGCACTGATGAATAATTAAGCAACACATACCAATATGTAAGGTTTGAAAATTTACATTTCAACAGCACTGCTGTAAAAAGGTAGACTCAAGAGGTGGTTTGGATCCATGTGCAAGGAATTTATTGCAAGTACACACACAATAATCAAAGCCGTAATACAAAAAACAGAACCAGGTCATACGTGATAGGTAACAGGAACTCAGAATCCAAAACAATTCCAAAGTTTGATGTCAAGACACAGGCAAAGTTAGGTACACTTTAATCCACAACAGGCCAGTATAAAGGCAATTACAAAAATCCACAAATAGAGACAGGCAGGCAAAGGTCATACACAGGATCCAGTGATCCTGTGGTGACAAAGGCTCAGATCTTACCAGAATGTATGGAGGCAAACTGTATGGCTTTGTAGTGAGTGGGTGGTTTATATATGGTACAAACAGGAAATTAGAAGCCCTCCACAAAGTATTCCCTGAAATGTTGGAGTTGAGGAGCTGGATTTGAGGACTTTAACCCTCAACTGCTTAGTTGTATCCAACTGCAAGCTGCTTTGTATGACCACATCAGCTAAGTCAGGTTATTGTAAACCACTGAGTATTGAAAACATCACCTCCACTAACACCCTAATACACTTCAGACATTCATACACCCCACCCTTTCACACCATTCTGTCCACACACCCACAAACTTAGACCTATAAATCCTGCCCCATGTCCTGCACAGGTATAAATACCCCATGTAGATCCGAAGAACATTTAGAAGGTTCTAGGAGGTTCATTTAGAAGACCTATATAGCGTGCACAGGTTATATCTGCTCACACAAACATCAATGGTAAGTGCAACAACCCATAAGGTTGAATTACATCCACTCTTAATGGACATTTTCACAATTTATATATATATAGATCATTCTATTTTAGCAAATCTAATGAATGGTAAATATATTTCTAGAACTATTGGCAGATTTATTAATGCTCTGGAGGACAAATCACTCTAATTATAAGCTAAACAATGAAGATATTGATCCACAAATTTTATATGGTAAGTACATAATAGTAAGAGCAATACTGAGACAATGTTAACAAAAATAGTAATATGTGGCACATCAATGTTCTCTACTTTTAGTCCCAGGGATCCTCAGAACAAAGATCTATTTCTCTTGTATTACACACCCAGTTTAAATGCAGGATTACAATTAATTAGGTTTTGTGCATTTGTCTTGGATTTACAATTCAAGAATCAGCGCATCCTGGCAGTCAAGTGGATGTTACTTTGACACATACCATGTACCTAAACATTGTTACACACCTTCATGGAAATGGTGTTCCCTCATTGCAGTGGCCTCTTTCAGCAGGATGAAGCTCCCTGCCACACTGTAAAAACTGTTCAGGAATGGTTTGAGGAACATGACAAAGAGTTCAAGGTGTTGACTTGCCTCCAAATCCCCCAGATCTCAATCTGATTGAGCATCTGTGGGACGTGCTGGACAAACAAGTCTGATCCATGGAGGCCCCACCTCACAACTTACAGGACTTAAAGGATCTGCTGCTAACGTCCTGGTGCCAGAAACCACCTTCAGAGGTCTTGTGGAGTCCAGGCCTCAGCAGGTCAGAGCTGTTTTGGGGGAACTACACAGTACTAGGCAGGTGGTTTTAATGTTAACATGAACATCCAAAACCCAAACACCACAAGCCACACGTCACATTTATTTATTTATTTATTTATTTATTTATTTATTCAAGGGTGACACCTGTATAACAGTCTGTGCCTGTTTTTTAGGTGAAGTTTGGCAGCATTGTGTGTGTTGAGTCGTTGCTGTACATTGATGCGGAGGCGGTGTTGAAGCCTGAAGACAAAATCACCTTCACGAGTTTAAAATCTCACAAATCCTCTCCTTGTGTGTTAGATATGAAATTGGCCACGATCTATTAGTGTAATCTAACCAGTGCATCGCACAGCCATCTTCTTCTACACAATCCATTGTCCTTTGGTCTACAATGTGGAATCTCTGAGTGCAGCCAGCCGGCCTGCCTCCTTCACACTCGCTATGTTAAGTCACACAACGTTCTACTTTGATGCAGTCTGTTGACGCTCGGATTAGTTTAACCACGTGTGATTCTGAACCACAAGGTGTGATCAGTCCTAAACTGTTTCCTCTCAGTGTTTTGTACCGACTGTATTGAAATAAATAAAAATATTTGTATAAAATTAGAATCATCAGCTGCATATCCAATTCCTCATAAACATGCTTAAAAGCCTATGAGGGGGCGGAGCCTAACGAGCAGAGAGACAGTTGTTACAAACAAAAATAAAAAGTAAAAAAGTAAAATTTTGACTACATGTGGAGTAAAGTGACAGTGTGGTGGACATTAGACTAGATTAGATTAGATTAGATTAGATTAGATTAGATTAGATTAGTGGCTGTAATGCTCCTATAAATTACTGATGAATTACTGAAATAACAGATAAAGATCTTTAATATGTTTTTATTTCTACCTTTTCTTTATGATTTATTTAAAAGTGTCTCACTTTATATTAAACCTGCCTGTGATTATGTGTGTGTGTGTGTGTGTGTGTGTGTGTGTGTGTGTGTGTGGGATAAGACTGACTACTTGCAGAAATGAAAGTGAACTTCAGATGGAGTGTGTGAAGGTGTTTGTCACTAGAACAGCGAATGTTTTTTAGTGAAATTATATTACCATTTTTTGTGAAAATTATTAAACAGTGAAATGAGAACACAGCTGTGAACTTTGTATGTGTGTATGTAGTGTGTGTGTATAATGTGTGTGTGTGTGTGTGTGTGTGTGTGTGTGTGTGACCGTATAGCGTGTGTAGTGTGTGTGTGTATAGTGTGTGTTTGTGTGTGAGTGAGTGTATAGAGTGTGTGAGTGAGTGTATAGCGTGTGTGTATGTGTGCGAGTGTATAGCATGTGTGTGTGTGAGTGAGTGAGTGCATAGCGTGTGTGTGTGTGTGTGTGTGTGTGTGTGAGTGAGTGTATAGCGTGTGTGTATGTGTGTGTGTGTATAGCATGTGTGTGTGTGAGTGAGTGAGTGCATAGCGTGTGTGTGTGTGTGTGTGTGTGTGTGTGAGTGAGTG